>JAXIVD010007362.1:0-7500 GCA_036785275.1 Cancer borealis
GTGTGTGTGTGTGTGTGTGTGTGTGTGTGTGTGTGTGTGTGTGTGTGTGTGTGTGTGTGTGTGTGTGTGTGTGTGTGTGTGTGTGTGTGTGTGTGTGTGTGTGTGTGTGTGTGTGTGTGTGTGTGTGTGTGTGTGTGTGTGTGTGTGTGTGTGTGTGTGTGTGTGTGTGTGTGTGTGTGTGTGTGTGTGTGTGTGTGTGTGTGTGTGTGTGTGTGTGTGTGTGTGTGTGTGTGTGTGTGTGTGTGTGTGTGTGTGTGTGTGTGTGTGTGTGTGTGTGTGTGTGTGTGTGTGTGTGTGTGTGTGTGTGTGTGTGTGTGTGTGTGTGTGTGTGTGTGTGTGTGTGTGTGTGTGTGTGTGTGTGTGTGTGTGTGTGTGTGTGTCACTGGATATTTCAGAGCTACATAAAGATAAATGTAACTTCCAAGGTTCTTAGAGGCTATTTCAAACCGCGTAGAAGCTATTTAACTCATGAACTTAGATGAAATTTGGTTGCCTGATGTCATATTTAGTTATTTTATGGCATGTAATAGTGTGATTAATTTTACTGCATTTTTAAATTCATGGTGTTTGTATAAATTGTTAATGTTTAAGTACCACAGATACGGAGGTGTAGGAATGGCTGTTGTAAGGGGATGGGCGGTGAGGAAGAACACATTGGTGGGCACGGTAAACATACATTGTTCAGTGTTGTGTGCTGTGGTGGGTCACTGTGCTCACCTGGACGCCGTTGCTCATGTGCAGGACACGGCCAGGAAAGTGTTGTCATCGGAACGCGTGACGGGAGTCTAGGTTGGTGCTGTTCCCCAGGGCTGATTGAAGGTTTACATAGTGTTGTGGTAATAATTTATTAAAAGTTATTCATACATATTATTATATGAATGTTGAACACATCATTCTAAGGTTAGGAATAGGAGGCGCGTATCGATGCATGGAGGCGACACTTGGGTTACTGTGGCTTTAGGTTGAACGTTAGTAATAAGGCCTCGGCGTGTAGACTGGCTTATGTTCATAGGAATCGGGCTTGTAAATGGGCTTGTAGGAGTCTTGTTTGGGGTGCTTTGCCTCGCCTTCGTAGGTCACTTTGGCGACGTAGCCGGACTTTCCGTCGACAATGTACTCCACAATCTGTTTGCGGTAGTCCGGCAGCACCACAAAGTACTTGCCCTTGGTGACGTATCCGTCGCGGGACTCCCAGTGTCCGAAGTCGTTGTAGTGCTTGTCCTTCACCGTGTAGTGGAAGTCGTACTTGGGTGGATCCTGGTAAAGAGAGAGAGAGAGAGAGAGAGAAAGATGAGTAACTGCGAGGGACTGAAAGTGTTGAGGAATATTTTTCGGTGAAGTGACGGTGTGGTGTGGATGGAGGTGGATGATTGTGGCGGCAATGTGGCTGGTGGTAAATGTGTATTGACATAATTGTCTTTCGTGAATATGTAGTTGTTGTTAGTAAAATTATTAATGGTGTTTTTACTTATAAATGTATTGTAACATAGATTTATAATTGAAAATCTTACTCGTACGCTAACGTGTGCTCGTTAAAGAGCGGACTGTATAATATTTTGGAAAGGGGAAGAATGCATGTGAAAGGACACAGGCGAAGTGAGAGGCAACATGAAGATGGTGGGGATGGTTTTACCCTGTAATCCGGCTCGTTGTAGGAGGAACCTATGTTGTATTCTGGCGTACGATAGGTTGTAGGGGGCTCGTAGCGCTCGTGTGAGACCTTGTCCGCCAAGGCAACAATGGCCAAGGATGCCACGATGAGGACCTGCAAAGGAATGATCTGTTACCATTGGAATATAAACACTCTTATTCCTAGCATTAATGTTGTTTTACATGAAATTACAAAGATATTTTCTAAATGAAGTGCAGATTAAGTACTTTGTAAGACATGTTGTGTTGAGTGTGTGAGAAGGATCACTGGTGAAGCTGATGGCTCGTTGTCTCCTTATATACCCTGATTATGCCTGGTGCAGAGGCGGAGCTGCAGAAAGTAAGATGAAAACAGACGAGTTTTTGTCCCATCTGTCGGAACAGTAACTCAAATGGTGTTGATGTGGTGAAAAAAGTTGGTGTTTGCGGCACTGATGAGGCTACGAAGACGGTGGCTGCTTCTCCAGCGGCCGTGGGTGTTAGGAGGCACGGCCTTGTTTCCGAGTGATCCGTGAAGGTCGACTTCTTTGGGTCCTTTCTTTTCTGTGCTGCGGTTCTTGGTGCAGCTGTTTGTAAAGAAAGTGACGTCGCTCAATGCGTCAGATCTGTGCGTGGGTGTCTAGGTCAGTGGTATAATGAGTGCCAAGAGTTATTTGTGTCGCTAATGTATGACCAGAACGTGACTCGTGTTTCCCTATTTGAAGTAGGATTATATTGTTAGGGAACAGGTGTTGTTGTCTGGCATCAACTATTATATTGTTTAGTTTTTCATTATTAATAGTGAATTTTGGAGTAGGAGTTTTGTTTATAAAGAATGTAGATATAGAGAAAAGTGTTGCCTAAAAAAGTGTAAAAAGGAAAGGAGAAGTCATGTGTGTACAAAAAAAAGTAAGGATATTGATAAGTGTTTTGTTGTTTTTAAATGAAGAGATGGATGGGTACATGTTCCCTTGAAAGGGCAAATTGAAGCATCTTGCCTGGTTATAAATAGTAGGAAACAAACTGTCCAGCCACTTAAAGATCACTTGTAGAGGGAGTGTGTTGCACTTAACAGAACGAGTCAGAAGATTGCAAGGTACACGGTAGCATTAGCAGCTTTTTTGTAACCGGTTACAGTCTAACCTAAATAATCAGCTGGAAACCTTTACACTGGTCACATTTCGAACCAGTTCCATCATCGTGAAAAATATCAGTCATGCTACCTCAAAAACTGTCCAATGCTCTGATAGTGTTACAACCTTAGAAACCAGACTATGAATACCAATTACATACCACTCATCCATGAAAGATATTGGCCAAAGAAGAATAGGAAACAACTAAAGAACCAAGATAATGAATCAGTAACCATTCCATTTAAATGTATATTAACACAAAACAAGTAGAGACATCTAAAACCCTTCCATACTTTGCTTTACCTATCATACAAACTAATGCAAGTAACATGAGCAAGCAATTAACATTTCTTTTACAAAAAACTGATAAGCTTTTATATATAAAGTCGTTGGGACCAATCAGAGAATTGTAAATACGACCTTAAAGACGATAAAAATCCATCGTAGAATTAAGTATACGGATCATAAATTCCTAAATATATCAAACAACAAAACACTTAAGAAAATTATCACATATAGAAACACTTAAGTTCAAGAAAAAGACACTCGTGGAGGTGTCCAAAGTCTCGTGTGGAAGTGTATAAATCTGTCTTTACTACATGTATTTCATCTGCAGTGTTTCTCAAGGAATATTTTTGTTTGAAATACTTTGCATGATAACGAAAGTAAGGCTTCATTTGATCTCCTTACCAGTGACCTGAGCGTGCTTGTTTTTGTTTGTCACGAGTTATAATCACAGAGGTCAGTTTTATGCACAAAAACTACAATCAACATTACAAATTCCATTGATTGCTTCATTACTCGCACCACAAAGTACTTTTTAACCTTGGTGACGTATCCGCCGCGAAACTAGTGATCGGCGACCATTACCCTCCCGCAGAGACGTTTAGTGCTCATGTTGTCCTATCAATGGTAAGACAAACCTTTCACACATTACACACCTATTGATTACATAGCTCCTGGAGGACAGTAACTGCTTGATCATCAGTGAAACTTTACACTTGAGCGACCCGCGAATATCAGCCTGCCAAGTGACAGGCCGAGACGTTACCACTGAGCTAGCAAGAAGAATGTGGATGTGTGTGTGTGTGTGTGTGTGTGTGTGTGTGTGTGTGTGTGTGTGTGTGTGTGTGTGTGTATGTGCATGTGTATGTGTATGTGTGTGTGTGTGTGTGTATGTGTATGTGAATGTGAATGTGAATGTGTGTGTGTGTGTGTGTGTGTGTGTGTGTGTGTGTGTGTGTGTGTGTGTGTGTGTGTGTGTGTGTGTGTGTCTGTGTGTGTGTGTTCGTATGTGTGTGTGTGTTCGTGTGTGTGTGTGTGTGTGTGTGTGTGTGTGTGTGTGTGTGTGTGTGTGTGTGTGTGTGTGTGAGTGAGTGTCTGTGTGTGTGTTCGTGTGTGTGTGTGTGTGTGTGTGTGTGTGTGTGTGTGTGTGTGTGTGTGTGTGTGTCTGTGTGTGTGTGTGTGTGTGTGTGTGTGTGTGTGTGTGTGTGTGTGTGTGTGTGTGTGTGTGTGTGTGTGTTAGTGTGTGTGTGTGTGTGTTTGCGTGTGTGTTTGTGTGTGTTTGTGTGTGTTAGTTTGTGTGTGTGTGTGTGTGTGTGTGTGTGTGTGTGTGTGTGTGTGTGTGTGTGTGTGTGTGTGTGTGTGTTGTGTGTGTGTGTGTGTGTGTGTGTGTGTGTGTGTGTGTGTGTGTGTGTGTGTGTGTGTGTGTGTGTGTGTGTGTGTGTGTGTGTGTGTAAATATTTATTGCTAGGAAAGATGACTATATTTGCAATACAAGTACATACAGTTAACTAATATACGGTCCGTCGAGCTGAGCTCCCTGACGGACAATTATTTTATTATACATTGAGTTAATGGTCATGGACACTGAACTAAGATTTTACTACAAGAATATAAAACTTTGTGTAATGCACATGCATAACTACAACTATTGTACATTAATATCTACCATTTCACCGTCATTATTGTTGACAATCACACATTTTGTTGAAATAGTAAAAATTTTCTTACTTCTAGCTTGTACCTATAGATGTTGGCTGTTGTATGTAGAATTTTTGTATCAAGAGGCATACTATTAAAGATTTTAGAACCAAAACTGATAACACTATTTATATACAAAATTGTTCTAAATGCTGGATAAACAATGTTGCTGTTGTTGTTTCTTGTATTAATATTATTATCGATTAAATTAATTAAATATTGAATTTTTTCCATGACTTTTAAAAATCAGTGTGTGTGTGTGTGTGTGTGTGTGTGTGTGTGTGTGTGTGTGTGTGTGTGTGTGTGTGTGTGTGTGTGTGTGTGTGTGTGTGTGTGTGTCTGTGTCTGTGTCTGTGTCTGTGTGTGTGTGTGTGTGTGTGTGTGTGTGTGTGTGTGTGTGTGTGTCACTGGATATTTCAGAGCTACATAAAGATAAATGTAACTTCCAAGGTTCTTAGAGGCTATTTCAAGCCGCGTAGAAGCTATGTAACTCATGAACTTAGATGAAATTTGGTTGCCTGATGTCATATTTAGTTATTTTATGGCATGTAATAGTGTGATTAATTTTACTGCATTTTTAAATTCATGGTGTTTGTATAAATTGTTAATGTTTAAGTACCACAGATACGGAGGTGTAGGAATGGCTGTTGTAAGGGGATGGGCGGTGAGGAAGAACACATTGGTGGGCACGGTAAACATACATTGTTCAGTGTTGTGTGCTGTGGTGGGTCACTGTGCTCACCTGGACGCCGTTGCTCATGTGCAGGACACGGCCAGGAAAGTGTTGTCATCGGAACGCGTGACGGGAGTCTAGGTTGGTGCTGTTCCCCAGGGCTGATTGAAGGTTTACATAGTGTTGTGGTAATAATTTATTAAAAGTTATTCATACATATTATTATATGAATGTTGAACACATCATTCTAAGGTTAGGAATAGGAGGCGCGTATCGATGCATGGAGGCGACACTTGGGTTACTGTGGCTTTAGGTTGAACGTTAGTAATAAGGCCTCGGCGTGTAGACTGGCTTATGTTCATAGGAATCGGGCTTGTAAATGGGCTTGTAGGAGTCTTGTTTGGGGTGCTTTGCCTCGCCTTCGTAGGTCACTTTGGCGACGTAGCCGGACTTTCCGTCGACAATGTACTCCACAATCTGTTTGCGGTAGTCCGGCAGCACCACAAAGTACTTGCCCTTGGTGACGTATCCGTCGCGGGACTCCCAGTGTCCGAAGTCGTTGTAGTGCTTGTCCTTCACCGTGTAGTGGAAGTCGTACTTGGGTGGATCCTGGTAAAGAGAGAGAGAGAGAGAGAGAGAGAGAGAAAGATGAGTAACTGCGAGGGACTGAAAGTGTTGAGGAATATTTTTCGGTGAAGTGACGGTGTGGTGTGGATGGAGGTGGATGATTGTGATGGCAATGTGGCTGGTGGTAAATGTGTATTGACATAATTGTCTTTCGTGAATATGTAGTTGTTGTTAGTAAAATTATTAATGGTGTTTTTACTTATAAATGTATTGTAACATAGATTTATAATTGAAAATCTTACTCGTACGCTAACGTGTGCTCGTTAAAGAGCGGACTGTATAATATTTTGGAAAGGGGAAGAATGCATGTGAAAGGACACAGGCGAAGTGAGAGGCAACATGAAGATGGTGGGGATGGTTTTACCCTGTAATCCGGCTCGTTGTAGGAGGAACCTATGTTGTATTCTGGCGTACGATAGGTTGTAGGGGGCTCGTAGCGCTCGTGTGAGACCTTGTCCGCCAAGGCAACAATGGCCAAGGATGCCACGATGAGGACCTGCAAAGGAATGATCTGTTACCATTGGAATATAAACACTCTTATTCCTAGCATTAATGTTGTTTTACATGAAATTACAAAGATATTTTCTAAATGAAGTGCAGATTAAGTACTTTGTAAGACATGTTGTGTTGAGTGTGTGAGAAGGATCACTGGTGAAGCTGATGGCTCGTTGTCTCCTTATATACCCTGATTATGCCTGGTGCAGAGGCGGAGCTGCAGAAAGTAAGATGAAAACAGACGAGTTTTTGTCCCATCTGTCGGAACAGTAACTCAAATGGTGTTGATGTGGTGAAAAAAGTTGGTGTTTGCGGCACTGATGAGGCTACGAAGACGGTGGCTGCTTCTCCAGCGGCCGTGGGTGTTAGGAGGCACGGCCTTGTTTCCGAGTGATCCGTGAAGGTCGACTTCTTTGGGTCCTTTCTTTTCTGTGCTGCGGTTCTTGGTGCAGCTGTTTGTAAAGAAAGTGACGTCGCTCAATGCGTCAGATCTGTGCGTGGGTGTCTAGGTCAGTGGTATAATGAGTGCCAAGAGTTATTTGTGTCGCTAATGTATGACCAGAACGTGACTCGTGTTTCCCTATTTGAAGTAGGATTATATTGTTAGGGAACAGGTGTTGTTGTCTGGCATCAACTATTATATTGTTTAGTTTTTCATTATTAATAGTGAATTTTGGAGTAGGAGTTTTGTTTATAAAGAATGTAGATATAGAGAAAAGTGTTGCCTAAAAAAGTGTAAAAAGGAAAGGAGAAGTCATGTGTGTACAAAAAAAAGTAAGGATATTGATAAGTGTTTTGTTGTTTTTAAATGAAGAGATGGATGGGTACATGTTCCCTTGAAAGGGCAAATTGAAGCATCTTGCCTGGTTATAAATAGTAGGAAACAAACTGTCCAGCCACTTAAAGATCACTTGTAGAGGGAGTGTGTTGCACTTAACAGAACGAGTCAGAAGATTGCAA
>JAXIVD010007362.1:10000-12500 GCA_036785275.1 Cancer borealis
TATTTCAAGCCGCGTAGAAGCTATGTAACTCATGAACTTAGATGAAATTTGGTTGCCTGATGTCATATTTAGTTATTTTATGGCATGTAATAGTGTGATTAATTTTACTGCATTTTTAAATTCATGGTGTTTGTATAAATTGTTAATGTTTAAGTACCACAGATACGGAGGTGTAGGAATGGCTGTTGTAAGGGGATGGGCGGTGAGGAAGAACACATTGGTGGGCACGGTAAACATACATTGTTCAGTGTTGTGTGCTGTGGTGGGTCACTGTGCTCACCTGGACGCCGTTGCTCATGTGCAGGACACGGCCAGGAAAGTGTTGTCATCGGAACGCGTGACGGGAGTCTAGGTTGGTGCTGTTCCCCAGGGCTGATTGAAGGTTTACATAGTGTTGTGGTAATAATTTATTAAAAGTTATTCATACATATTATTATATGAATGTTGAACACATCATTCTAAGGTTAGGAATAGGAGGCGCGTATCGATGCATGGAGGCGACACTTGGGTTACTGTGGCTTTAGGTTGAACGTTAGTAATAAGGCCTCGGCGTGTAGACTGGCTTATGTTCATAGGAATCGGGCTTGTAAATGGGCTTGTAGGAGTCTTGTTTGGGGTGCTTTGCCTCGCCTTCGTAGGTCACTTTGGCGACGTAGCCGGACTTTCCGTCGACAATGTACTCCACAGTCTGTTTGCGGTAGTCCGGCAGCACCACAAAGTACTTGCCCTTGGTGACGTATCCGTCGCGGGACTCCCAGTGTCCGAAGTCGTTGTAGTGCTTGTCCTTCACCGTGTAGTGGAAGTCGTACTTGGGTGGATCCTGGTAAAGAGAGAGAGAGAGAGAGAGAGAGAGAGAAAGATGAGTAACTGCGAGGGACTGAAAGTGTTGAGGAATATTTTTCGGTGAAGTGACGGTGTGGTGTGGATGGAGGTGGATGATTGTGATGGCAATGTGGCTGGTGGTAAATGTGTATTGACATAATTGTCTTTCGTGAATATGTAGTTGTTGTTAGTAAAATTATTAATGGTGTTTTTACTTATAAATGTATTGTAACATAGATTTATAATTGAAAATCTTACTCGTACGCTAACGTGTGCTCGTTAAAGAGCGGACTGTATAATATTTTGGAAAGGGGAAGAATGCATGTGAAAGGACACAGGCGAAGTGAGAGGCAACATGAAGATGGTGGGGATGGTTTTACCCTGTAATCCGGCTCGTTGTAGGAGGAACCTATGTTGTATTCTGGCGTACGATAGGTTGTAGGGGGCTCGTAGCGCTCGTGTGAGACCTTGTCCGCCAAGGCAACAATGGCCAAGGATGCCACGATGAGGACCTGCAAAGGAATGATCTGTTACCATTGGAATATAAACACTCTTATTCCTAGCATTAATGTTGTTTTACATGAAATTACAAAGATATTTTCTAAATGAAGTGCAGATTAAGTACTTTGTAAGACATGTTGTGTTGAGTGTGTGAGAAGGATCACTGGTGAAGCTGATGGCTCGTTGTCTCCTTATATACCCTGATTATGCCTGGTGCAGAGGCGGAGCTGCAGAAAGTAAGATGAAAACAGACGAGTTTTTGTCCCATCTGTCGGAACAGTAACTCAAATGGTGTTGATGTGGTGAAAAAAGTTGGTGTTTGCGGCACTGATGAGGCTACGAAGACGGTGGCTGCTTCTCCAGCGGCCGTGGGTGTTAGGAGGCACGGCCTTGTTTCCGAGTGATCCGTGAAGGTCGACTTCTTTGGGTCCTTTCTTTTCTGTGCTGCGGTTCTTGGTGCAGCTGTTTGTAAAGAAAGTGACGTCGCTCAATGCGTCAGATCTGTGCGTGGGTGTCTAGGTCAGTGGTATAATGAGTGCCAAGAGTTATTTGTGTCGCTAATGTATGACCAGAACGTGACTCGTGTTTCCCTATTTGAAGTAGGATTATATTGTTAGGGAACAGGTGTTGTTGTCTGGCATCAACTATTATATTGTTTAGTTTTTCATTATTAATAGTGAATTTTGGAGTAGGAGTTTTGTTTATAAAGAATGTAGATATAGAGAAAAGTGTTGCCTAAAAAAGTGTAAAAAGGAAAGGAGAAGTCATGTGTGTACAAAAAAAAGTAAGGATATTGATAAGTGTTTTGTTGTTTTTAAATGAAGAGATGGATGGGTACATGTTCCCTTGAAAGGGCAAATTGAAGCATCTTGCCTGGTTATAAATAGTAGGAAACAAACTGTCCAGCCACTTAAAGATCACTTGTAGAGGGAGTGTGTTGCACTTAACAGAACGAGTCAGAAGATTGCAAGGTACACGGTAGCATTAGCAGCTTTTTTGTAACCGGTTACAGTCTAACCTAAATAATCAGCTGGAAACCTTTACACTGGTCACATTTCGAACCAGTTCCATCATCGTGAAACATATCAGTCATGCTACCTCAAAAACTGTCCAATGCTCTGATAGTGTTACAACCTTAGAAACCAGACTATGAATACCAATTACATACCACTCATCC
>JAXIVD010007362.1:15000-20367 GCA_036785275.1 Cancer borealis
GGTGGGCACGGTAAACATACATTGTTCAGTGTTGTGTGCTGTGGTGGGTCACTGTGCTCACCTGGACGCCGTTGCTCATGTGCAGGACACGGCCAGGAAAGTGTTGTCATCGGAACGCGTGACGGGAGTCTAGGTTGGTGCTGTTCCCCAGGGCTGATTGAAGGTTTACATAGTGTTGTGGTAATAATTTATTAAAAGTTATTCATACATATTATTATATGAATGTTGAACACATCATTCTAAGGTTAGGAATAGGAGGCGCGTATCGATGCATGGAGGCGACACTTGGGTTACTGTGGCTTTAGGTTGAACGTTAGTAATAAGGCCTCGGCGTGTAGACTGGCTTATGTTCATAGGAATCGGGCTTGTAAATGGGCTTGTAGGAGTCTTGTTTGGGGTGCTTTGCCTCGCCTTCGTAGGTCACTTTGGCGACGTAGCCGGACTTTCCGTCGACAATGTACTCCACAATCTGTTTGCGGTAGTCCGGCAGCACCACAAAGTACTTGCCCTTGGTGACGTATCCGTCGCGGGACTCCCAGTGTCCGAAGTCGTTGTAGTGCTTGTCCTTCACCGTGTAGTGGAAGTCGTACTTGGGTGGATCCTGGTAAAGAGAGAGAGAGAGAGAGAGAGAGAGAGAAAGATGAGTAACTGCGAGGGACTGAAAGTGTTGAGGAATATTTTTCGGTGAAGTGACGGTGTGGTGTGGATGGAGGTGGATGATTGTGATGGCAATGTGGCTGGTGGTAAATGTGTATTGACATAATTGTCTTTCGTGAATATGTAGTTGTTGTTAGTAAAATTATTAATGGTGTTTTTACTTATAAATGTATTGTAACATAGATTTATAATTGAAAATCTTACTCGTACGCTAACGTGTGCTCGTTAAAGAGCGGACTGTATAATATTTTGGAAAGGGGAAGAATGCATGTGAAAGGACACAGGCGAAGTGAGAGGCAACATGAAGATGGTGGGGATGGTTTTACCCTGTAATCCGGCTCGTTGTAGGAGGAACCTATGTTGTATTCTGGCGTACGATAGGTTGTAGGGGGCTCGTAGCGCTCGTGTGAGACCTTGTCCGCCAAGGCAACAATGGCCAAGGATGCCACGATGAGGACCTGCAAAGGAATGATCTGTTACCATTGGAATATAAACACTCTTATTCCTAGCATTAATGTTGTTTTACATGAAATTACAAAGATATTTTCTAAATGAAGTGCAGATTAAGTACTTTGTAAGACATGTTGTGTTGAGTGTGTGAGAAGGATCACTGGTGAAGCTGATGGCTCGTTGTCTCCTTATATACCCTGATTATGCCTGGTGCAGAGGCGGAGCTGCAGAAAGTAAGATGAAAACAGACGAGTTTTTGTCCCATCTGTCGGAACAGTAACTCAAATGGTGTTGATGTGGTGAAAAAAGTTGGTGTTTGCGGCACTGATGAGGCTACGAAGACGGTGGCTGCTTCTCCAGCGGCCGTGGGTGTTAGGAGGCACGGCCTTGTTTCCGAGTGATCCGTGAAGGTCGACTTCTTTGGGTCCTTTCTTTTCTGTGCTGCGGCTTCATTTAATCTCCTTACCAGTGACCAGGGACGTGCTTGTTTTTGTTTGTCTCAAGTTATAATCACAGAGGTCAGTTTTATGCACAAAAACTACAATCAACATTAGAAATTCTTTTAATTGCTTCATTACTCGCACCACAAAGTATTTTTTAACCTTGGTGACGTATCCGCCGCGAAACTAGTGATCGGCGACCATTACCCTCCCGCATAGACGTTTAGTGCTCATGTTGTCCTATCAATGGTAAGACAAACCTTTCACACATCACACACCTATTGATTATATAGCTCCTGGAGGACAGTAACTGCTTGATCATCAGTGAAACTTTACACTTGAGCGACCCGCGAATCTCAGCCTGCCAAGAGACAGGCCGAGACGTTACCACTGAGATAGCAAGAAGAGTGTGGATGTGTGTGTGTGTGTGTGTGTGTGTGTGTGTGTGTGTGTGTGTGTGTGTGTGTGTGTGTATGTGTGTGTGTGTGTGTGTGTATGTGTGTGTGTGTGTGTGTGTGTGTGTGTGTGTGTGTGTGTGTGTGTGTGTATGTGTGTGTGTGTGTGTGTGTGTGTGTGTGTGTGTGTGTGTGTGTGTGTGTGTGTGTGTGTGTGTGTGTGTCTGTGTGTGTGTTGATATGTGTTTGTGTGTTCGTGTGTGTGTGTGTGTGAGTGAGTGTCTGTGTGTGTGTTTGTGTGTGTGTGTGAGTGAGTGTCTGTTTGTGTGTGTGTGTGTGTGTGTGTGTGTGTGTGTGTGTGTGTGTGTGTGTGTGTGTGTGTGTGTGTGTGTGTGTGTCTGTGTATGTGTGTGTGTGTGTGTGTGTGTGTGTGTGTGTGTGTGTGTGTGTGTGTGTGTTTGTGTGTATTTGTGTGTGTTAGTTTGTGTGTGTGTGTGTGTGTGTGTGTGTGTGTGTGTGTGTGTGTGTGTGTGTGTGTGTGTGTGTGTGTGTGTAAATTTTTATTGATAGGAAAGATGACTATATTTGCAATACAAGTACATACAGTTAACTAATATACGGTCTGTCGAGCTGAGCTCCCTGACGGACCATTATTTTATTATACAATGAGTCATAGACTACACTATACTTGACTGGACGCTCGAAATCGGACCTTTTGCAAACAGGCCCTACGGCAGATTTTTAGAAAAATCAAATAAAATACTTAGAATTAAAATAAAAACCTCGAATAAAAAACAAGCACCTCAGAGTGATGTAAAGAATATGTTTATGAGCAACAAAAACAAATTAGTCAACATACGTCTTCGGTGGGCGACACTTATTAAATCCTAAGAAACCAAGAAAAACATTTGCAATAATTTCCAGGAATATTGGAATTTCAATCTGAAAACACTTACGTGCATAGCCCATGTAGTCTATATTAATATGCTATACCATAGAATACACCATACGTGACTGTGCACTCGAAATCGGGTCTTTCGCAAATGTGTTCTGAGGCGAATTTTTGTTTGTTTTATTTGAATAAAGTACTTAAAATCATCATAGAAACCTCAAACAAAAAGCAAACACCTCAGAGTGATGTGAAGAATATGGTTATGAGTAAGAAAAACAAATTAGTCAACATACGTTATCGGTGGGCGACAATTATTAAATCCTAAGACACCAATAAAAACACCATGTTTGCAATAATTTCCAGGAATATTGGAATTTTAAACTGAAAACGCATACATGCATAGCCAATGTAGTCCATACTAATGTACATGCATGCTTGAAATAAGATTTGATTATATTTCCAAATATTCAGTTTGTTTTCTACGTTTTCACTGAGCATGGCAGGATACACAACACCTTAGTGTTGAGAGTAATTGTAAAATATAACCAAAACTTGAACACAACACCCTAAGTCACTCGTAATCAATTTACTCCTACTCATACTTCACTCATACTTTCATATACCAATAAATAACATTAAGAAGAAAAAAACTTAACATTCCTAATTAACTTACGATGTTTGCTGAGTGTCATCGAGAGAGCGTTTCACAGAGACTGTGTAAAATAACTCCATTGTAATTCCTTATTGGTGATGGTCTCTAGTTAGCTTGTTGGTTTCATTGCCTCCTCCTCCTCTTCTATCTAGCAATGTTCTTTCCAATGATCTTATCACCATACATCACTTTCCCGCCGTACGTACTTTTCCTTTTATCCTGCCATGCACAGTGAAAACTTAGAAAACAAACAAAATATTTGGAAATAGTTTCAAATCTTATTTCAAGCATGATTCAGAGTATACAATAGAAGCTGATGAAGCTACGGTCACACTAGGTTTTGCTAACGCTAGCCTGGCTTCCGTTTTTTCTGGATTTACAGTGATACGACTACCAGTCTGGTCACACACGTAGAAGAACTAACCTTGTGGAACTGGAATCAGCTGATTATAACAACAACACAAGCCGTTATGGAGGAAGCCCTTCTCTTCTTCTTCTTCTTCTGCTCATGAACATTTTCCATGAAACTTATAATAGCGTCATGGGACCAATGAATTGAACTATTTATGTTGCTGACCTTTGTAAAGGATTGTTTTGGTCTTCTTCTTGTGACCTCTTTTGCCTTTTGCCTTTCGCGCCACGAATTGTTGTGAAAAATTAATTCCCAAGCCGATATAACGATTATATGACATTTGATTACAATCAAATCATATTCAGGAATGGTGATTTCACAATATGTGATGTTTTATTTCAGAAATTATTGCGAATTTGCCAGAAAATTTTGCTATAAACAATATGCTTTATACACAACTCCCACACGATTTTCCCTCAAACTTCTAATCTTTATGTTAATTTCCTATTTGCAAAAGTTGTAAAATAATTTTTTATGTTCAGCCATGGTTCAGCAATCATTACTGATTGTAAAGACATGAAATACAATGTCCTAAGTAGAATATGAACTGATATATGAAGTATTATCTGTCATCACTCATAGCAGCGGAATCTATAGGACCGAAATGTAATATCGTCTGTCAGCGATTGTCGCGAGTGTCCAGTCAAGTATAGTGTAGTCTATGAATGAGTTAATGGTCATGGACACTGAACTAAGATTTTACTACAAGAATATAAAACTTAGTGTAATGCACATGCATAACTACAACTACTGTAAATTAATATCTACCATTTCACCATCATTATTGTTGACAATCACACATTTTGTTGGAAGAGTAAAATTTTTCTTACTTCTAGCTTGTACCTATAGATGTTGGCTGTTGTAAGTAGAATTTTTGTATCAAGAGGCATACTATTAAAGATTTTAGGACCAAAACTGATAACACTATTTCTACACAAAATTGTTCTAAATGTTGGATAAACAATGTTGATGTTGTTGTTTCTTGTATTAATATTATTATCGATTGAATTAATTAAATATTGAATTTTTTCCTTGACTTTTAAAAATTAGTGTGTGTGTGTGTGTGTGTGTGTGTGTGTGTGTGTGTGTGTGTGTGTGTGTGTGTGTGTGTGTGTGTGTGTGTGTGTGTAATAATAATAATAATAATAATAAACGGTTTATTAGAGATAAATTGCAGCCCAAGGGCTGAAAATGTTACAAGTAGTGTAGCAGATATATAGACAAAGATATGATAATAATTATAATAATATTAAGGTAATAGTAACAGCAATGATAATAATAATAATAAAAATGATGATAATAGCAGCTAATGATGGAAAGAAAATATGTACAAAGTAATACTATGATGGACACTTATGATGAGTTGATGATTTTGATCATCGTTGGCACAGCACTATTTTTGTATCTGTCTGTACGTGCACGGACTGGAGTGAGCAGATTGGCGTGTCTCATTGACTGTCGAGGGCGGG
>JAXIVD010007363.1:0-2500 GCA_036785275.1 Cancer borealis
CGAGATGTTTCTTGTATTTACTTTGAAAGGTCTTAAGGCTGGATGAGTGTTTGATGCAAGGTGTGATGTCATTCCAAATCTTGGGTCCTTGATACATAAGGGAGTGTTTACAGAGGGTGAACTTGTGTCTGGGTAACTGTAAAGAATCCTGGTTGCGGGTATGGTAGTTATGGTTTGGAGCTGCAGTGTTATTGATTGTGTCATTATGTTTGAACATATAGGAAGCAATATTAAGTCTCGTGATATCACTGAGATTTAATATATTTAGGGACTTGAATAATGGAGAGGTGTGTTCACAGTAGTCGCTACTAGTCATTATTCTGATGATTTTCTTGTGTAACACATTGAGATGATTTAGGTGGCTGGGCTAGGTGGTGGACCAAATAGAATTACAGTAGTTTAAATGTGGATAGATATGCACGTAATATATACATTTAAGAATATCTGAAGGAACATACGGTTTGGTTTTGAGCAGAAGTGGAATTGTTCTGGATAACTTTAAAGAAAGATGGGATATGTGATGTTTGAAATTTAGATTATCGTCTATAGCTAATCCAAGAAACTTTGTCTTATTAACTTGTAGAATGTCATCATTTAAGAGGCTAAGATTTGGAAGTGGCTGGTACTTAGTTGTGGTGTTAGTGGAAAGCATGTAATAGGTTTTGGCTGTGTTCACCGTTAAGCGGTTGGCTGTACACCATTCAGAGAATTTGACAAGTTCCCTATTTGCATTGTGCACCAGATCTGAGGGATTGTCACCAATCATAGTTAATGTGGAGTCATCAGCAAATAGTATAGGTGAATTGCGAATGTTACAGATGTCATTGATGTATAAAAGAAACAATATAGGTCCCAAAATACTACCTTGTGGCACTCCCAGATGTACTGGTTCTGTATGGGAAGATATTTGATCAAATATTGTGTATTGTATTCTGTTATTTAGGTAGGAAGTGAACCAGTCGTGAATGCAGCCTCGAATCCCATAATGGTGCATTTTATCTAGCAGAATGTTGGGTTGGACAGTGTCAAATGCTTTGCGGAAATCAATGAATATGGAAATGATAGATTTGTTATTGTTAAGTGCATTGTAAAGATCAAACATGTAGGTATTTATAGCATTAAAAGTACTAAGACCAGGTCTAAAGCCAAACTGTTGACCATTTAATATTTTCATTTTATTTAAATATATCAGTAGATGTTTCTACATAATAGTTTCAAAATTTTTGGAAAATGTAGGTAAAATGGAAATGGGTCGATAATTTGAAATGTTATCTTTACTGCCAGATTTATGAATTGTAATGATTTTGGCCTGTTTAAACCTGTCAGGAAAGATGCCAGCCTGTACTGACTGATTGAATAATGTTGCAAGGGGGAAGGCCAATAATTCTCTGTTTTCTTTTTATTATTTCAACAGGTATTTCATCAATGTGGCCTTTTTTGTTTTTAAGGGACTGGATTGCTTCAATGATATCACTATGGGTTATGGGAGGCATTAACATTGAGTTCAAATAGTTACCTCTTAAATAAGAATTGTGAGAGATATGGGTGGGTGGCAGTTCATCAGCAAGCTTGGGGGCTATTTGTGAGAAGTATTTGTTAAATGCAACTGAAATTTTATGAGGGTTGGTAATTGACTGACTATTTACTGATATGGATTTAGTTGTTGATTGGATCTTTGACTTTGTGTTTCCAATATCATTTATTATTTCCCAAATCTTCTTTGTGTTTAGTTTAAAGTTTGAACATTTTTGTCGGTAATAATTGGCTTTAGTTGGTTTAATAATGTTAGTTAGGTGATTGCGGTATGTTTTATATGTATCATGATCAAGCATTCCTATTTTATATGATTTATATAAGGTAAAGTTCTGTTGTATTGACTTAAGTATTCCATTTGTCATCCAAGGGTTTTGAAGGCGCTTATTTGAAATGAATTTAGTTTTCTTAGGGAAGCAGGAAAAGTAGATGTTATAAGTTTTGTCTAGAAATAGATTGCAATTAATATTTGTGTCATTATTGGTTAGGAGAGCATTCCAATTTACATCTAATAGCTGAGTTGAAAAATGTCTACGGTTATGGTGTGAATTTGGCCTAAAAGAAACTTGATGTTTAGCAGAGAGTGTGTCTATTATTGGAATGTTTAGAAATACAGGGAGCTGGTCGCTTATGGGAAAGTGGAGTATGCCAGATGAAGTGGGTACAGTAAAGTTTGTCCAGAAGTGGTCTAGGAGGGATGCAGCATCTGTGATAATGTCATTAGGAAATCTTGTTGGCTTAGATATGTGTGGGAAATAGTTAAAAGACTGCATGGTTACAAGGAAATTATTGGTGGATAAATGTTGCTCATGTTCTAAGAGATTAATGTTGAAGTCACCAGTGATCACTGTTCGGCTATTAATAAAAATGTTCTGGGCTAGTAGGTTGTCCATGATGGTGTTGAATTCATTAACGTTACTATGTTTACTGTGAGGACGATATAGAGATGCTATGATATATGGAGTCT
>JAXIVD010007363.1:7500-10000 GCA_036785275.1 Cancer borealis
CCAGCCGTGGCACACCTGGCACTCTCCACCCCCTTGGCACTCTCCACCCTCCCCCCGGCACTCCTAGCTGACCAGTGCCGCGACCTTATAGCTAAAAAAGGGAAGACGTGGAGGAAGGTGCGGGAGGGGGGTGTAGCGGCACTAACCGGTGACCTTATCGAGAGGTGCCAGAAAGAGACGGTGAACTTGGCACTGTCCGTCTGTCTCCCTCTGACCTTGCTGCCTAAGTGCCATAGCGACCTTGTTTTGGCGAAGGTCGTTTTAAGGTCAAAACTGGTGGAGAAAAGCACGTTCTTATTGGCACTTAAACGAGAGGTCGCGGCTTATTTGAGTGCTGATGGGAAGGTCAAGGACTATAGTGCCAAGGTATGGGTCACAGTGCCAAGAATCATCGCTGGAATGAGTGCCACCCAACAGGTTAATCTATGGAGCCTGCTAGAAGGGATCAAGGAGGGAGGTCAAGCATCTGAGGTCACGCAGTCTGACCTTGTGTTGACCTTGGCACTCCTGCACGCTGGTCTTGGCACCCACGGGGTCAAAGGTCATGCTGGGGTCAAGCTGGCGCATAGGATGATGGATGTGTGTCTGCATGTGTTGGAGCAAGGCAAGGTAAGGTCAGGTTAGGTTGGGTGAGGTGAGGTTAGGTTAGGTCAGGTTAGGTAAGGTCAGGTTAGGTTGAGTGAGGTGAGGTGAGGTTAGGTCAGGTTGTTTTTTTAAGTTATGTTGAATTAAGTTATAAATGAAAGTTAATTTGGGTGAATATAAGTGAATTTTTGTTTGATTTTGTTAAGTTATGCTCAAATAATTTATATAAAAGTTAATTTAAGTGAATATAAGTTAGGTCAAGATAGTTAGCTTACGTTATTATTATTATTATTATTAACATTATTATTATTACTACTAGTATTAACATTATTATTAATGTTTTTTTAACATTATCACTTATTATTACTATTACTATTATTATTATTATTATTTATTAACATATTTTCTCTCCCTTTCCCTCCTTCCCTCCCTCCCTCCACAGGTATCATCATCATCATCATCATCAACAGAAGGATGCATGTTAGCAGAGAGGCAGGTGACCCCAGCAGACCTGCAGTCCTACCTCCACCAGGTGACCCGCGGCTCCCTCCCCCTTGACCTGGTGCTGGGGTGTGTGCTGCGTGCTGCTGGGGTGTTCAGCCTACCCCCAGCCTGCAATGACACCCCCTTCTGGACACCCTGCATGGAGGTGAGCTGGAGGAGGAGTAGTAGTAGTAGTAGTAGTAGTAGTAGTAGTAGTAGTAGTAGTAGTAGTAGTAATAGTAGTAGTCTTTCTTTCTTTCTTTCTTCCTTTATTTCACAATAGCGAGTATACATTGTCGCATTGCATATAGTGACAAAAAAAATAAATAAAGTGTTATTAAAGTGTGAACAACACTCTAAACGGTATGACAATGATTAAGATAAAAATACTAAAATATACAACGTAAGACATTAAGAAATATGAGAATTATGAAAATAGTTAAATTATGTACATGAAAAAAAAAATCACTTAAAAAGTAGACTAAAATCCATAATATAAACAAGGAGACCTTCTTCTTTCATGATTCTGTATGAAACGTATTCTTGATTTTATAATATCTAAACTTTCCTGAAAAACATTTACATTATATTCATTTTTGAAATAGTTAAAAAGATATAACATTGCAAGTCCATCCTTAATGTGAGGAACATTTAGCCTTAGAATAGGATGACATGACCTTAATAATCTTTTACAATATCTGGCTTGTACAAAGGCTGCGTGATGCTTAAATAACAACTGGTCACACCGGGCTGCCGTGATATGGTTACTTGCAAATACAGGAACACCACAGATTCTTTTTAGTGCCTTACTGAATGCTATATCAAGTGTTTTAAATATTTTTGAATTACAAACAGTGTGATGGTTCCATAAAGGAATCCCATACTCAGGAAGGCAAAATGACTTAAAAAGAAATAAAAGAGTTTGTTTATCAACAAATGCAAAGTCCCTAAAAATACTATTAGATGAAGCATAAAAATTTATACCATCATGTACTGTACCGACAACATGATCAAGCCATTTAGCTACAGAGTTACCATATCCAACAAAAGTAAAGCAATTATCATCTAACTCATTAACATCAAAGCACTTAAGGTCATTTTTCCTCATAAATTCTGAAAGATATTGCCATGCTCTACCATAAAAAGGGTCTGCATTAAAATCCCCAATCAAATATACACAGTCATACTCCTGATTTTCAAAGAAATATTCAAAGTTTGACAAAGATTCCAAGTAATTGTTCAACGTAGTAGCCTCCCAATTAATGCTATTCAGATACACATTAATAAAAACAACATTATAACCAAAAATATTACAATTAAAAACTATAAAATTCTTTTCTAAAACTACTTTATTAATTTTCAGAGATAAACTTTTCCTCCATAGTACAGCCAAACCTCCTTCTGGTCTGCCTCCTGAACTAGTCAATACCTT
>JAXIVD010007364.1:10000-17500 GCA_036785275.1 Cancer borealis
ATAGCTAGTCCCTGTAGGCCTATAGCTAGTCCCTGTAGAGAGAACAGTAAAAGAAATAGAAATAAGGCGTCCTATATCATTTTGCCTTAAATTACTTTATTCTTTTTGGGTTTGGCGTCTGTTGTATGATGTTTCTAAATGAAAGGTGATGTCATTAGCATGGAAGTGGATAAAACATTGAGTCTGATTTAGGAGATCATTGATGAATACTAGAAATGGAGTGGACGATAGGACAGAACCCTGAGGAACACTACAGTTTACAGTGGTAGGAGAAAAACAGTGGCTGTAGACTACAACAGCAATAGATGATGAGATAAAAGTTCAGAAAGAAGGATAGAATACGTGGGGGTAGTTGAAACATTAAAGACTTATGCCAGACTCTATCGAAAGTTTTTGCTATCTTGGCAATCAGAGAAAAGGTTTTAAGATGATAGATGTCTCAATATCTACTATTTAATGACAAACTCACAAGGCTTTAGAAAGTCAGAAAATCATAGCTATAGGGCTGTAGTTTTAATGAATGGAGATTCTAAGTGAAGCACAGCTTTTAAGAACAACACGAGGGACTCCATCCGGACCGTAAGCCTTCAGAAAATCAAGGCTAGAGAGGGCATGGAAAACGATATAATGAAGAATTAGAATTTTTTGGATGAAGTAGTAAGTCAGGATGGAGGAGTAGAAGGAATATGCCCAGTATCATCCAAAGTAGTGGTAATGAAGGTTTGAGAGAAAGAAGAGACAGCCGTGAAGCCATCTGGTTGAAGTAAAGTAGGGAAAGATGCAGAAGTAAAATTTTTGGAGATAATATTTGCTAGATGCCAGAAATCACGAGAAGAGTTAGAATTGTAAAAATGTTCACATTTTCTATTGATGAAAGAATTTTTAGTAAGTTGAAAAATAGATTCGGCATGCTTACGGGTAGAAAAATATAAAGCATTAGTTACAGCAGATGGATGACTACGGTACCGTTTTTGAAACGCCTCTTTTTCTTTGACAGCACGGAAACAAACCAGGGCTTTTTAATTTTAGTATTAAAGAAAGTCTGAGGATTATATGATTTCATACTGTTATGCGCTTGGAACAAAGAAAGGGATCTCTGACACGGAAACAATAATCATCCCAAGCAAATTGAGAATAGTGTTACGTTAGGTCCTTCCACTTAGCAGAGTTATAATGCAAGAAGCATCCGCGCTTTAGGGACCCTGAGGCCCCACTGGAGTTATGGAATTGTTAACGGATTTAAGATTTATTGTCGGAAGAACTCAACGGAGAGGAAAATTTGACAGAGTAAGCTGAAGGGTTGGAAGTTAGGAAAAGATCAAGAATGTTGGGCGTGTCTTCAAGGCGGTCAGGGATACGGGTAGATAACTGCACCAGCTGCTCTAGGTAATAAAGGAAAGCAAAGTTGAAGGTTTGATCACGAGCTTGGTCAGTGAAAGATGATGAAAGCCAAAGCTTGTGGTGAACATTGATATCCTCTAGAATTGAGAACTCAGCATAAGGAAAGTCAAATAGGATCTACTCCACATTAAATGTTAAATTGTCAAAGAATCTTAAATAGTCAGAGGAATTAGGTGAGAGATAAACAGCACAGATGTATTTAGTTAGAGAGTGACATTGAAGTCTTAACCAGATGGTAGGAAATTCTGAAGATTCAAGATTATGGGCACGAGAGCAAGTAATGTCGTTACACATATATGTGCAAAAGCTAGCTTTGGATCGAAAATGAGGATAGAGAAAGTAAAAGGGAACAGAGAAGAGATTGCTGACAGTAGCCACAGACAACTGTGTTTCAGTTATGAAGAACAGATGAGGTTTAGTAGAAGAGAGATGATTTTCCATA
The DNA here is from genome assembly GCA_036785275.1 of Cancer borealis. Lineage (NCBI taxonomy): Eukaryota > Metazoa > Arthropoda > Malacostraca > Decapoda > Cancridae > Cancer > Cancer borealis. Next base: position 11,844 of record JAXIVD010007364.1, read on the forward strand.
GATTGGAAACTAGATCTAAGTCCACGAATGTAAGAAAAATCAATAGAAAATGAATAAGAGGAAGTGTCAAGATACCGAAGATCGTCTCCAAAAGAGCAACCCGACCTGGGGACATATGTGGTTTCCTCCCTAGATCTGGACTCCGAGGCTAGGCGTGATGAGGGAATTATAAATAATTTTGAGTTGAATAGTGTAAAAATGGTGCATGGAATGTTATGTAAGTAGTAGTAGAAGTTATCTTTAGAGGGCAGGCCTCAGCTGCTCTCTTGTATAGGTGAGACACTAAGGGAATCATGAAGAGCGGACACGGGGAATCACAAAGTCAGTAGCACTGCCTACATCCCCGTAATACTTTCCTGGATTATTTTTCTGGATGGTAGGTGTCTACTGCCTACTCTATGAATATATATATATATATATATATATATATATATATATATATATATATATATATATATATATATATATATATTTATATATGTATGTATATATATATATATATATATATATATATATATATATATATATATATATATATATATATATATATATATATATATAATATATATATATATATATATATATATATATATATATATATATATATATATATTATATATATATATACATATATATATATATATATATATATATATATATATATATATATATATATATATATATATATATGTCTATCTATCTATATATATATATATATATATATATATATATATATATATATATATATATATATATATATATATATATGTGTGTGTGTATATATATATATATATATATATATATATATATATATATATATATATATATATATATATATATATATATATATAAATATATATATATATATATATATATATATATATATATATATATATATATACATATATATATATATATATATATATATATATATATATATATATATATATATATATATATACATATATATATATATATATATATATATATATATATATATATATATATATATATATATATATATATTTATGTTTCGCTGGATATTTAAGATCACCATGAATACATAGTTTTATTTACTTATAAAAGTTAATTGTTTTGGACTGAATGTCTCGTGAACGAAAGTATCAATGCTAAAATGTTTCGAAGAGTTTTAATGAAATATCATGATTAGATGGTTGTTTTTCAATGACTAGATATAATCAACTCTTGTAATTTATTTTTAGTTTATTTACAGTAACAACTCGTAAAAATAGTGACAATCATGTTTAGTTACAAGGATATTTTGTTCCATTTTCTAGGGTTGTCATACTCTAATTTCTGAATGAAAATATACGTAAATGATCGTAAATGATCACCCACATGCTGCCATAACACCATCCTCGCCGGGACTGCAACGTTATATGTGCGAGGAGCTTCCGCTTGCAACATGAGTCTATCAATAAGAAGAAATAAGGCGTCACTTAAAAAATCTAACCCGCGCTACTAACGGGCGGAGGCCAACCATCTAAGATCTCCCTGAAGCCTACCAGTACCATGGGTAAAATATTTAAAAAAAAAAAGCCTCTTCCGTTCTCAAAATTCAAGAGAGAACTTCGACCAACACTCCTGCCCCGGTGACAGCTCTGGCCGTTACTCCCGCCTCGGTGTCGTCTACGGGCGTCACTCCTACCCTGGTGTCGGCTCCGGCCGTCACTCCGACCCCGATGTCGGCTCACGCCGTCATCACTGCTCCTGCTACCAGTCTGACCAAGCCTGTGGCCACTTCACTGGCCACTAGACTAGGAAAGAGTGCAAGGCAATTGTACACTGCCTCCACTGTTCTGCCCACTGTCATTAGGCAGAGAAAGAGAAAGAAGGATACTAGTGTTGTTAGGGCCTCCTCTAGGGGCCTCTCTACGCACCGTAAATTTTAATATTTTTGATATTTTACAGTGGAACCTTCGTGAGTTGAGAGGGAATTGGGAGGAGCTCAGTCTACTCCTGCGGGAACATCAGCCGGTCTGTGTCTGTCTGCGGGAGACTATGATTGGTTCGTCCTCCCATCCTCCACCCAGGGGTTACTCTGGCTTTTACTCTCCTCATGATCGCACGCATGGCCATTATGGTGGAACAGCAATTTTTTTTAGATAACTCATGAGGAATTGCTTTTACCTCTTTTAATATTTTCTCTCCCGTGCAGCTGGTGGCTGTCCAGCTCCACCTTAGGAGAACTTACACTGTCTGATATTTATACATCCCTCCCAATTCTCCAGTAGAAAAAGAGGATTTCGTTTCCTTAGCCCAGCAATTGCCTTCCCCGTTTATTATTTTAGGAGATTTTAATGGTCGGCACACCCTGTGGGGAAATGCACTAATAATTGATTGCCATCGTCGTTGAAGCCTTAGATCTAGGTATTTTTAACACCGGTGACTATACACACTACCACATCCAGACAGACACCACCTCGGTTCTAGATTTATCATTGTGTTCTCCTGACGCTTTACTTGACTTCACATGGAGCGTCACAAAAGACTTTTGTGGGAGTGACCACTACCCTATACTCCTGTTTTCTCCGGACGTCCTCCTCTTACCTTGTGTCCTCCACTGGCGGCTGGATCACGCTGACTAAGGACTTTTAAACAATTTGCCATAGTTGACTGCGAGATTGAGGAGCTCTTAGACATAAACAGTGCTGTCGAGTATTTTTCATCTATACTCCAGCGAGCTGGTGAGCTTCCCATCCCTCAAACCACAGGGTTTACCAAGCGCAGACCGGTTCCCTGGTGGTCTGATGAATGTAGACAGGCAGTGACAGAGCGTCGTCGAGCTTTTGGTAGGTACCGTCAACATAAAACTGAATTTTTCCGGGGACAATACATACTGGCTAGAGCTAAGGCTCGTCGAGTCCTCAAGCATGCTCACCGTAAGTCCTTTGCATCTTTCGTCTCCACATTGAACGTGCAGACACCTATGTCGCAGGTATTCTAGCGCGTGCGGAAGATAGCGAGAAAGTTCTCTCCAGACCCGCCTCCGGTCCTCAATGTCAACGGAGATAAGGTATCTGACGGCCAGGTTGTAGCTAACACACTCGTTGAGACCTTTTTATTCATGTCCAGCCGGGCCTCGAGATCACCAGCAGTGTGTCACCAGTTTGAGGCAGACGAGACTCGCCAACTAGACTTTTCATCCGGTAGGGGTGGAAGCTACAATGTCCCTTACTCTCTATCGGAACTGCGTTCAGCTTTATCTTTATGTAAGGACTCTTCCCCAGGGTCAGAAAACATTACATACTCTATGATCCATCACCTAGATTCTTGATCACTGTCCTTCCTCCTAGGATTATTTAATAGGATATGGAGTGACGGATACATACACCCCTCCTGGAAGTCCGCTATAGACATCCCAATCCCCAAGCCTGGAAAGGACGCCTCCCTCCCCCTTAACTATCGACCCATTGCCCTTACCATTTGCATGATGAAAGTATTTGAGAAGATGGTTAACAATCGTCTGGTCTGGTTCCTGGAGAAAGGTGGCCATCTTTCGGCAGTACAGTGTGGTTTTCGTCGATATCGCTTTACTTTAGACGCTCTTCTGCGATTAGAAAACACTATCTGCCAAGCTTTTGCTTGCAGGCAGCTGGTTGTGAGCGTCTTTTTCGACCTTCAGAAGGCATACGACACCACCTGGAGGTATGGCATTCTACGAACTCTCCATACGGTTGGACTCAGGGGTCACCTCCCTCTGTCCCACCAATCTTTTTTACAGGACCGTACTTCTAGGGTGAGGGTGGGCATTGCTCTTCTTAGCTCTTTTGAGCTAGGTAGCGTCCTCAGTGTCACTTTATTTAGCGTTGTTATCAATAGCATCATCGAGCGCGTCCAGTGGGACTTTCGATGCACGCTATACGCTGATGACATTTCCCTCTCCTACGCTTCCTCTCGTCTCGATGTGGCCAAGCGACACATCCAGTTGGCTATTGGCCGGGTCACCCGTTGAGCCGATAGCCATGGTCTTGAATGTTCTCTCACAAAGACAGTTGCTATGCTTTTCTCTCGAATCAGAGGTGAGTTTAGGGATCCAGACTTATACCTCTATGGCAAGAGACTGCCAGTTGAGTTATCGAAACGACTCGTTTCTTGGGCTTAATACTTGACAGACGCCTTACGTGGTTGCCACACCTGCGGGATCTGAAAGCTGTTTGCCAGCGTAGGATGTCCCTGCTCCGTTTTCTTCCCCATGTGTCTAGGGGAGCTGATCACACCATTCTCCTCCGTTTATATTACTCTTTCTTTCTGTCGAAGTTAGATTACGGTTCCCAAGTCTACGCTTCAGCCAGATTCCCTCGCCTTCGTACTCTTGACTCTGTACATCACGGTGGAATCAGACTGGCCGCGGGAGTATTTCGGTCTTGCCCAATCCCCAGTCTGCTCGTAGATGTAGGAGTGTTACCCCTCGACCTTCACCGTCAGACTTAGATTGCACGTTTGTGGTTCAGATGCCAAAGTCTCTATGGTGATTCTACTTACAGTGCTGTGACGGACACTTTCATCCAGCATCCGCACTTCCCACAGCCTTTTGACTTTCGGACTCGTGGCGTCCTTGAAGAGTTGTCCCTTCCTCGCCCTGCCATTGCTGTCCCACGATTATTGCATGTCCCGCCGTGGAAATTGCCGGCAGTATCGTATTGCCGTTACATGCCGGCTAGCAAGAGTGCTATGTCGGAGCATGCTGCGAGGACTTTGTTCACCGATCATGCCTCCGTACATGTGGATTGCACACCCATTTTTACTGACGGCTCCAAATATGATGCAGGCGTCGGATTTGGAGCTGTCTTCCTTGATTTTACCCGATGTGGCAGTCAACCCTCTTTACATCAATTTTTACCGCAGAGCTGTGGGCCAATTTAGTAGCGATAAGATCTCTTTTTACCTTGGATGTTGGGAGTTTAGTTATTTTTTCTGACTTTGAAGCAGCTTTGTCAGCCCTTGACATTTTTAACTGGCTTGTACTAGCAGCCCGTCGTGGGCACAAAATTTTTTTCTGTTGGGTACCAGCTCATGTGTCTGTGAAAGGGAACGAGGAGGCAGATGAGATAGCTAAGACCGGCGTCTCTCGTCAAGTCACTGCCTGCCCCGTCCCACACGGAGACCTGTTTCCCCCAATTTGAGTTGCTATTCATGTAGTATGGTAGGAGAAATGGAATGCATATAGAGCCTACGGACGGGTCATAGCCGCCTCACCCACGGTTTCCTCATGTCCCGGGGAATCGAGCCCTACTGTGATGACTGCTAAGTTCCCCTGACTGTGCGGCACTTGCTGGTCGAGTGCCCCAGCTTGAGGGAATTGCGAGAGCAGTACCTCGCCCAGTGTCGGGGCAGAGATGGGAGTTTCTCTCTCTCTTTGGCGCTGGGGGAGGAGGCACTCTCCCCGGGGCATGGTGTTAAAATTCCTACAGGAAAGTGGCTTTCTCCATCTTCTGTAATATTTTTTTCATGTAGCTTTTATGTAGTTTTTGCTTTTAATACGGTGCCAAATGACCTCGATGTTGCGGCACCATGATCTATTGTCTCCAATTAATCAATCAATCACTGCCGAGTGGCCAAAGACTATCCAAATTGCTGCCATACTATCCTATGACGGGACTTACAATGTATATGTACAGTTAAGGCTTCAGCAG
>JAXIVD010007365.1:0-5000 GCA_036785275.1 Cancer borealis
GTAGTAGTACTAGTACTAGTACTAGTTGTAGTAGTAGAAGTAGTAGTAGTAGAAGTAGTAGTTATAGTAGTAGTAGAGTAATAATAGTAGTAGTAGTAGTAGTAGTAATAGTAGTAGTTCTAGAAATATAAGTATTAGTATTACTATTATTAGTAATAATAATAGTAGTAGTAATATTATTATTATTATTATTATTATTATTATTATTATTATTATTAGTAGTAGTAGTAGTAGTAGTAGTAGTAGTAGTAGTAGTAGTAGTAGTAGTAGTAGTAGTAGTAGTAGTAGTAGTAGTAGTAGTAGTAGTAGTAGTAGTAGTAGTAGTAGTAGTAGTAGTAGTAGTAGTAGTAGTAGTAGTAGTAGTAGTAGTAGTAGTAGTAGTAGTAGTAGTAGTAGTAGTAGTAGTAGTAGTAGTAGTAGTAGTAGTAGTAGTAGTAGTAGTAGTAGTAGTAGTAGTAGTAGTAGTAGTAGTAGTAGTAGTAGTAGTAGTAGTAGTAGTAGTAGTAGTAGTAGTAGTAGTAGTAGTAGTAGTAGTAGTAGTAGTAGTAGTAGTAGTAGTAGTAGTAGTAGTAGTAGTAGTAGTAGTAGTAGTAGTAGTAGTAGTAGTAGTAGTAGTAGTAGTAGTAGTAGTAGTAGTAGTAGTAGTAGTAGTAGTAGTAGTAGTAGTAGTAGTAGTAGTAGTAGTAGTAGTAGTAGTAGTAGTAGTAGTAGTAGTAGTAGTAGTAGTAGTAGTAGTAGTAGTAGTAGTAGTAGTAGTAGTAGTAGTAGTAGTAGTAGTAGTAGTAGTAGTAGTAGTAGTAGTAGTAGTAGTAGTAGTAGTAGTAGTAGTAGTAGTAGTAGTAGTAGTAGTAGTAGTAGTAGTAGTAGTAGTAGTAGTAGTAGTAGTAGTAGTAGTAGTAGTAGTAGTAGTAGTAGTAGTAGTAGTAGTAGTAGTAGTAGTAGTAGTAGTAGTAGTAGTAGTAGTAGTAGTAGTAGTAGTAGTAGTAGTAGTAGTAGTAGTAGTAGTAGTAGTAGTAGTAGTAGTAGTAGTAGTAGTAGTAGTAGTAGTAGTAGTAGTAGTAGTAGTAGTAGTAGTAGTAGTAGTAGTAGTAGTAGTAGTAGTAGTAGTAGTAGTAGTAGTAGTAGTAGTAGTAGTAGTAGTAGTAGTAGTAGTAGTAGTAGTAGTAGTAGTAGTAGTAGTAGTAGTAGTAGTAGTAGTAGTAGTAGTAGTAGTAGTAGTAGTAGTAGTAGTAGTAGTAGTAGTAGTAGTAGTAGTAGTAGTAGTAGTAGTAGTAGTAGTAGTAGTAGTAGTAGTAGTAGTAGTAGTAGTAGTAGTAGTAGTAGTAGTAGTAGTAGTAGTAGTAGTAGTAGTAGTAGTAGTAGTAGTAGTAGTAGTAGTAGTAGTAGTAGTAGTAGTAGTAGTAGTAGTAGTAGTAGTAGTAGTAGTAGTAGTAGTAGTAGTAGTAGTAGTAGTAGTAGTAGTAGTAGTAGTAGTAGTAGTAGTAGTAGTAGTAGTAGTAGTAGTAGTAGTAGTAGTAGTAGTAGTAGTAGTAGTAGTAGTAGTAGTAGTAGTAGTAGTAGTAGTAGTAGTAGTAGTAGTAGTAGTAGTAGTAGTAGTAGTAGTAGTAGTAGTAGTAGTAGTAGTAGTAGTAGTAGTAGTAGTAGTAGTAGTAGTAGTAGTAGTAGTAGTAGTAGTAGTAGTAGTAGTAGTAGTAGTAGTAGTAGTAGTAGTAGTAGTAGTAGTAGTAGTAGTAGTAGTAGTAGTAGTAGTAGTAGTAGTAGTAGTAGTAGTAGTAGTAGTAGTAGTAGTAGTAGTAGTAGTAGTAGTAGTAGTAGTAGTAGTAGTAGTAGTAGTAGTAGTAGTAGTAGTAGTAGTAGTAGTAGTAGTAGTAGTAGTAGTAGTAGTAGTAGTAGTAGTAGTAGTAGTAGTAGTAGTAGTAGTAGTAGTAGTAGTAGTAGTAGTAGTAGTAGTAGTAGTAGTAGTAGTAGTAGTAGTAGTAGTAGTAGTAGTAGTAGTAGTAGTAGTAGTAGTAGTAGTAGTAGTAGTAGTAGTAGTAGTAGTAGTAGTAGTAGTAGTAGTAGTAGTAGTAGTAGTAGTAGTAGTAGTAGTAGTAGTAGTAGTAGTAGTAGTAGTAGTAGTAGTAGTAGTAGTAGTAGTAGTAGTAGTAGTAGTAGTAGTAGTAGTAGTAGTAGTAGTAGTAGTAGTAGTAGTAGTAGTAGTAGTAGTAGTAGTAGTAGTAGTAGTAGTAGTAGTAGTAGTAGTAGTAGTAGTAGTAGTAGTAGTAGTAGTAGTAGTAGTAGTAGTAGTAGTAGTAGTAGTAGTAGTAGTAGTAGTAGTAGTAGTAGTAGTACCTCAAAAAAATCCATTACTCAGGAATTAAGTACTCTATTTGGTGAACTTATGTTAAGTGCTTATCAAGTTTTTTCTTAAACAATTTAATATTTTTTACTGTCAACTGTGTGTGTTGGTATAGAATTACAAATTTTCACGATTTTATTAAAGAAAAAGTGTTTCTCTTCGTTTGATCTAAAACGCTTACCAATGATCTTGAAGCCATTGTTACGAGTGGTGCTTGTGAGATCTGTAGATATATAACTGTAAATGTTAATGTTGTCACCCCCTTGGAAAATTATAAATTATTAGGTTCCCTCGTAGCCTACGTTTAGATAAACTGAATAAGTTCAGTTCGTTTAGTCGTTCTTCATATTCGCAATCTAGGGATCTTTTTAGTAATTTTTCTTTGTATTCTCTCCAGCTTATCTATACTTATCAACACTCATGTCAACAGTAGATGTCACGTCTGTATGCTACAGAGTTTAAGTACTCACTTAACTAATAGAAGTAAAAATTTTAGTAGTAGTAGTAGTATATAAGGCCAAGATAAGAAAGATTAGAGATAGTCGCAAACGGTCAGTGGTCTGCGGATTGATTCCCAGATATGATGTTGGTCCACTCGTCCTTAGTAGAATGTTAGGTTAGGTTAGGTTAAACACGCGTCTGGAGAAATTATGTAGTAAGAAAAATGTGATGTATGTTGATGTGTGGGATCATTACAGCAACGATAGGAGCTTGTTTAGCGGAGATGGTCTTATCCCGCCCAACCATTCTTCGTCCCCCCCACACCCCCACCCCTAACCCTCACCCCTTGCCATCAATCCCACCACCAACTTGACCTGAGGCTAAACACACACCTGTACACGTGATCTACCTATTCTTTGCCCACCTTTCACCCCTCATCATCATCTTCCGCCACTACCTCGCCTCTCATCTCACTTGAACGCATACACCATTTTGCCGCTTTTTTATGCAATTGGATCTAGGAATAATAAAAAACGTAGTAAGAAAAACCCACGTGTGATTGTCGGTTTCCTGAAGAAAAAAGAGTAATAAAAAAGTGAGGCCAGGTTAGGGTTGCAGGTGTCTTGATACTCCTCTCTTAAATGAAATCAATTCATAGGAAGATGGAAATACAGATTCAGGTAGAATGTTCCAGAGGTTACCAGTAGAAGGGAAGAAAGAGTGAAAATACTGACTAACTGTTGCATAAGGAGGTGGACGGAATAGGATGAGAGTGAGTAGAAAGTCGTGTGCGGCGAGGCTGCGGGAGGGAAAGAGACATGCAGTTAGCAAGTTCAGAAGAGTAGTTAGCATGAATATAACGGTACATAATACAAGAGATGCAACATTGCGGCGGAGTGTAAGAGATTGAAAACAGTCAGTTACAGGAGGGAATTCAATAAGACAAAAGACCTTTAACTCAATCTTATTGAGCAACTCTGTGTGCGTTGAGTCCCCTCATACGTAGGTTGCGTACTCCATAAGGCGGATAAGGGTCTGTACAGAGTCAGCAACTGGTAGGGGGAGAAAATCTGGTGGAGACGACACAGGAAACCTAACTTCTTGGAAGCTGATTTAGGAAGGGAAGAGATATGAGACTTCCAGTTACGAGTTTTAGTAAAGGAAAGCCCAAAGATGTTCAGTATAGAAGAAGGGGACAGCTGTGTGTCATCGAAATAGAGGGAATAGTTGTCTGGAAGATTCTGTCGAGTGGATAGATGAAATAATTGAGTTTTTGAGGCATTGAACAACACAAGGTTTTCTTTGCCACGATCCAAAATTAAGGAAAGATCAGAAGTTAGGCATTCTGTGGTATCTCCACGTGAGTCATTTTCTGGTTTGGGCGTCTGGAGAAAGACTTGGAGAAGTGCAAGGTAGAGTCATCAGCATATAAGTGGATAGGACACTGAGTAAGATTGAGAAGGTCATTGATGAATAATAAGAACAGAGTGGGTGATAGGATAGAACCCTGTGAAACCCACTGTTGATAGGTTTAGGGGAAGAACAGTGGCCGTCTACCACAGCTGCAATAGAACTGTCAGGGAAAAAATAGAGTTGAAGGAGCAGAGAGAAGGATAGAAACCGAAAGACGGAAGGCTAGAAATCAAAGTTTTGTACCAAACTCTATTAAAAACTTTTGATATATTTAAAGCAAGAACAAAAGTTTCACCAAAATCCCTAAAAGAGGATGACTAAGAGTCAGTAAGGAAAGTCAGATCACCAGTAGAGGGTAGTAGTAGTAGTAGTAGTAGTAGTAGTAGTAGTAGTAGTAGTAGTAGTAGTAGCAGCAGTGGTATCAGTAGTAATATTAATAGTAGTGGTAGCAGTAGTAATAATAGTAGTAGTGGTGTCAGTAGTAAAAATAGTAGTAGTGGTGTCAGTAGTAATATTAGTAGTAGTGGTAGCAGTAGTACTAATAGTAGTAGTGGTATCAGTAGTAATATTAGTAGTAGTGGTAGTAGTAGTAATATTAGTAGCTCTGGTATCAGTAGTAATAGTAGTAGTTGTAGTATCAGTAGTAATATGATTAGTAATAATGTCAGTAGTGATATTAATAATAATAGTATCAGTAGTATTATTAGTACTATCAGTAGTAATATTCAATCAATCATCAATCAATCTGCTTTAGTTCGTGTTTTATAAATATATATCCGACATAAAATCATATACAACATAATTTCCT
>JAXIVD010007365.1:12500-17500 GCA_036785275.1 Cancer borealis
CTTGATTTCCCACATCTCGTTTTTCCTCACTTGTTCTTGTGGCTTTTTAAATTCAGATTCAGTTGTAAATACTTTCTGAAAATTCTTATTTAACACTTCACTCATTTCTTTCGGATCCTCATATGCTCTTTATTTCCCTTCAATCTAATTATGTTTTCTTTGTGTTTTATTTTTCCATTAATAAATCAACTTTGATTCTTCCTTGCATATCTCATATCTCTTCTCTTCTTCTCTCCTTACCCTTACATATTCATTCCTTTCTAGTTTATATTCTTCTTTCCTTTCCTGGACCGGTTTTCTTTTCCTTCTCCTCCATGCTTCACCTCTTTTATTTTTAACTCTTCCGTTAAACCCATATGTTTTACCTTTTTCTTTTACTTTATAAAATGGAAGGTATTCCTTTACTCCTTGTTCGTGTATCATCAGGAAGAGATCATATTTCTCTTGTCCGTCCTTGAATTCCTTAATTTTCATCCAGTCAGTTTCATTGAAACCTCTTCATTGCAGTATAGTTTGCTTTTGCATAATTTCTTCTTTTCTTTTTGTATGATTCTTCCTGTTTGTCTTTTATATCTCCCTAAATTTCGATTTCCAGGACCAGATGGTCACTACTTCCAAAAGGTCACTAGCAATCAATATATATATATATATATATATATATATATATATATATATATATATATATATATATATATATATATATATATATATATATATTTATTTATTTATTTATTTATTCCTTTCGTAGATAATAAGTCCAATCTTAATAGTTTATTCTCTCCTCTAAATCTTGTATTTTCAGTTACCCATTAATTAATTGTATTATTCATCGTTAGTCTCAATAATCTATACTCCCATGTATTTTACCTTCCGCTTTCAAATGTCCCTCTTTCCTTCACTAAAAGTAAAATCTTCCATCAGTGTTACTCTTTGACTGCTTTTAATAATCTTTTCTAAGCTCTCTAGGGTATGTTCTATTGTTTCTTTGTTCTTCCTTAGTCAAAGTTTTTTTTAGGGATACATATGCAACTACTATTTTTTGGCTTTTTTCACATCTTGTATTAATTTGTGCACTTATCAATTCTGTTTTACTTTTTCCATACTCTGCAATTTTTACTTTTAACTTCGATTTAATCTAAGTAAAAGTTTTTGTCTTTTCTATCCTTCCTCCATATATTATAATTAAAATGTTCAATGTTAGTCTGGGTGTCCTCACATAGTTTTGTTTCTGTTAGGCATACAATTTCTTGTTTCTTATCATTTAGATAATCTACTAACTCTAGTTTTCTTGCTATTATTCCATCTATACATTACTTTTATTTAATCACTCCCTTATGTAATTGCTTATTCTTTTCTTTTTCTTTTCTTTCTAACATCTGTTGTTTATGTATCATTTCATAATCTTGCTGTCCTTTACTCGCCCAAAAAAAACTTTTTTTTTTCTCTTTTGTTCTCTTATAACTTTTCTGCTCATATTCATATTGTTCTGTCCCTGAGTTGTTAAGTCATGGCTAAGATCTCATCTTTTATTTATTTATTTATATTTTTTTACATTAAAAGAGTACCGGCTAAGGGAAAAAAAATAAGTATAAAAAAATCCCGCTTGTCGCCAGACCCTGTAAAGAGGATAGTAGGAGAAATAAAAAAAGGGGGGGGGCAGTTCAATTTAGTATGAGAGATGTCTTGACACTCCTCTTGAAAGAGTTTAAGTCATAGGCAGGTGGGAAAACAGACAAAGGAAGAGAGTTCCAGAGTTTACCAGTGTAAGGGATGAAAGAGTAAAGATACTGGTTAACTCTTGCATTAGGTAGATGGACAGAATAAGAATGAGAAGAAGTAGAAAGTCTTGTGCAGCGAGGCCGCGGGAGAGAGAGAGAGGCATGCAGTTAGCAAGTTCAGAAGAGCAGTCACCATGAAAATAGCGGTAGAAGGTTGATAAAAAAGCAACATTGCGTGTGTGTGTGTGTGTGTGTGTGTGTGTGTGTGGTGATTGTACGTGTGTGTGTGTGTGTGTGTGTGTGTGTGTGGTGATTGTACGTGTGTGTGTGTGTGTGTGTGTGTGTGTGTGTGTGTTTGTGTGTGTGTGTGTGTGTGTGTGTGTGTGTGTGTGTGTGTGTGTGTGTGTGTGTGTGTGTGTGTGTGTGTGTGTGTGTGTGTGTGAGTGTGTGTGTTAGTGTGTGTGTGTGTGTGTGTGTGTGTGTGTGTGTGTGTGTGTGTGTGTGTGTGGTGATTGTACGTGTGTATGTGTGGTGATTGTACGTGTGTGTGTGTGTGTGGCTGTGTGTGTGTGTGTCTGTGTGTGTGTGTGTGTGTGTGTGTGTGTGTGTGTGTGTGTGTGTGTGTGTTAGTGTGTGTGTGTGTGTGTGTGTATGTGTGTGTGTGTGTGTGTGTGTGTGTGTGTGTGTGTGTGTATGTGTGTGTGTGTGTGTGTGTGTGTGTGTGTGTGGTGATTGTAAGTGTATGTGTGTGTGTGTGTGTGTGTGTGTGTGTGTGTGTGTGTGTGTGTGGTGATTGTACGTGTATGTGTGTGTGTGTGTGTGTGTGTGTGTGTGTGTGTGTGTGTGTGTGTATGTGTGTGTGTGTGTATGTGTGTGTGTGTGTGTGTGTGTGTGTGTGTGTGTGTGTGTGTGTGTGTGTGTGTGTGTGTGTGTGTGTGTGTGTGTGTGTGGAGTGAGAGGTAAACACAGGTGGTGTGACGCTCTCACAATCTCTTTATATACAATTTAATGCGGCAAAGTGAACTGGATTTTGGCCATAATTTGGAGTTTAAAGTGAAGGTGCAGAACGACCTACAGCAACGCCATCTGGCTGCCGTGGTGGTAAACAACAATGGCCAAGTCAATGAGTGATTTAAGGAAAATGCCGCGTACCCAGCTGGCACGAGTTAATAAAGAAGAGCTGATCGAGAGTATTCTGGCGGCACCTGACCCAAGTGAGAGATTTGTTCAGGACCTGATGGAGAGACTGAACACACTTGCTAGGGAAGTGAAGGAGCTGAGGAAGGAGGTAGCTGCACCCGACAGCTATATAAATAAGAGGTATGACGAGCTCAAGGCCCAAGTGGATAAGCAAGTCGACATTCTTGCTAAACAACAACGTTATTTAGAAATACTTGACAAGAAAGAGAGGAAAATTTTTTTATTGTGACGAATTCCGGATGAGAGTGAAAGTTTAGCGGGAGGAACGTCGGATGAAGCTAAATGAAGGAAGATCTTGGCTAAGGTCGGTGTCGATGAAGAGATACAGTCATATCGCAGGCTAGGTGTGAGAGGCGACCAAAACAAGCGGCGAGCCATCCTCGTGACGGTAACTAGCAAGATAGTACGAGACAACATCTTGGAGATGACACGCCAACTCAAGGATGCTGGAGATGAATTTAGCAGAATCTATATAAAGAAAGACGTTCATCCAAGCATTCGGAAAGAATGGAAGAGGCTCTTCGACGCAGAGAAAACGGAGAAGGAGCGACCCGAGAACGCGGGCTGCGTGGTGCTCTTCGACAAACGGGGAGGAAGCTGTACGTGGATGGGAATATGATTGACTCATGGAATCTCCAGTATTTCTAGAAGGACCACAGCAAGTGGAAAGTGTAAGTATTCTGTCATGGAATATAAATAGTGTGAGAACTAAACCAGAGAAAGACAGTGTAAGAGACTTACTGTATAAGTATGATTTGATAAGTTTAAATTAAATCAAGACACCACTACCGGTGTCTCTCCAGGGTTATGTAACATTCACAAGTAGTGTGAGGGGATCCCCGGAACGTGGAGGGATAATGTTACTGGTAAAGAACCATTCGTCTAAGTGTATAACTAATATAGACACAAGTGTAGAGGACCAAATTTGGCTTCAACGTAATATTGCACCAAGATGTCAGTTTGGTTTTTGTTATATTCCTCCAGCTGACTCACAATATTATTCTCATGAGTCTTTTTCAGCCATTCAGGAGAAAATATGCTGAAATTACACCCATCCTGAGTGTTTATTCATAGGTGATATGAACACCAGATTCGGAAGACTCGCTCGTGAGTTGCCGTCTCTCTCTGAGATACCGAATCATGATGAGTATTCTTACCCTGTCCTACCTGATGATGTCAATGTTCCTAATGATAATGCATTCATTTTATCAAGTATTGGTTAGGAGTTTAAGTTATTGTTGTTGAATAACTTAAGGACGCCAATGAAGCATTATGTAAGTGGGAAAACCTTCAGAGAAAGTAATGAGTGGACATCATAATTGGATGTATGTATGGTGAGTTCCTCGCTGGTGAGCAGAGTGAACGGGTTTTCGGTGATTCGTGAGGAGTCGTTGCCATCTGATCACGCTCCCATTACTGTGACTCTGTCACTGCCTGGTGTAGATACAGAGAACCTGCTCGCTAGAGCTCACCGCTTCGGTGAACACGTATTGAGTCGTGATGCTTCACTTAAAACTAAAACTTGTATGAACCGTATTGATGTAAAAACTGTGGGTGAAGAGTTATTTCTTGATAATTTGGTTATCAATGAGAGTGTTCTAATGTCAGGAAATATTGACGACACTGTTAAGGAGGTTACAAATGCATTATATCAGTGTGCTAATATAAGTAGGCGAGAGGATCGAGTAGAATCTGTGAATGGCACTCAAGGTAGATGGGAGAGGCTGGTGGATAGTAATAACGATTTGGAGATTTGGAGAGCCATAGATTGGAAGGGTCAGTATGAGAGCACTCATAGATCCAATGTTAAGCCTTCACATGAGGATTTCAAGAAATATTTTGAGAGCAATCTTAATCCATCCACCAATCCGAGGTTTGATCCTAACATGTTTACTTCTGACATATCAATACCGGTACTAGATGAACCAATTACTTCATTAGAAGTGACACAAAAGCAAAGATGTTGAAACCTGATAAAGCAAGTGGACCTGACCGTCTATCCCCTGGCATCCTTAAGATGTTACCAGCTCAGTGGATTGTCTTACTCACAAATATATTTAATACAATCTTTTCGTCTAGACT
>JAXIVD010007366.1:10000-20345 GCA_036785275.1 Cancer borealis
GAATACATACATGTGCGAGTGAATACATACATGGGCGAGTGAATACATACATGTGCGAGTGAATACATACATGGGTGAGTGAATACATACATGGGCGAGTGAATACATACATGTGCGAGTGAAGACATACATGGATGAGTGAATACATACATGGGCGAGTGAATACATACATGGGCGAGTGAATATATACATGGGCGACTGAATACATACATGGCCGAGTGAATACATACATGGGCGAGAGAGAACATAAATAGGCTAGTGAAGGGAATAAATACATGGAACAGCGAATGCATACATGGGTGAGCAAATACATACATGGACGAGCGAATACATACAGGGGTGAGAAAATACACACATGTGCGAGCAAATACATACATGCTTGAGGAAATACATACATGGACGAGCGAATACATACAGGGGTGAGGAAAATGCACATATGTGCGAGCAAATACATACATGGTTGAGGAAATACATACATGGACGAGCGAATACATACATGGGTGAGGTAATAAATACATGAGCGAACAAATACATACATGGTTTAGTAAATACATACATGGATGAGTGAATACATACAAAGGTGAGGAAATACACACATGTGCGAGCAAATACATACATTTCCAAGCGGATACATACATGGGTGAGTAAATACATACATGTACGAGCGAATACATAAATAAGCGAGTGAATACATACGTGGGTAAGCGAATATATACATATGTGAAAGAATACATACATATGCATACATATGAATACATACGCGAGCGAATATTTAAATGGGTGAGCATATACATACATGGGCGAGCAAATACATACATAGCTGAGGGAATACATACATGGGCGATTGAATACATACATGAACAATTCATTACATACATGAGCAAGTGAACACATACATAACGAGTAAATACATACATGGGCGAACGAACACATACATGGATAAGTTAATACATACAAGGGCGAGCGAATACATACATGTGTGAGTAAATACTTACATGTGCAAGCGAATACATACATGGGTGAGAAAGTACTTACATGTGCAAGCGAATACATACATGGGTGAGTAAATACTTACATGTGCGAGCGAATACATACATGGGTGAGTAAATACTTACATGTGCGAGCGAATACATACATGGGTGAGTAAATACTTACATGTGCAAGCGAATACATACATGAGCGAGCGAATACATACATGGGTGAGTAAATACTTACATGGGCAAGCGAATACATACATGGGTGAGTAAATACTTACATGGGCGAGCGAATACATACATGGGTGAGTAAATACTTACATATGCAAGCGAATACATACATGGGTGAGTAAATACTTACATGTGCAAGCGAATACATACATGGATGAGTAAATACTTACATGTGCGAGCGAATACATACATGGATGAGTAAATACTTACATATGCAAGCGAATACATACATGGGTGAGTAAATATTTACATATGCAAGCGAATACATACATGGGTGAGTAAATACTTACATGTGCGAGCGAATACATACATGGGTGAGTAAATACTTACATGTGCGAGCGAATACATACATGGGTGAGTAAATACTTACATGTGCGAGCGAATACATACATGGGTGAGTAAATACTTACATGTGCAAGCGAATACATACATGGGTGAGTAAATACTTACATGTGCAAGCGAATACATACATGGGTGAGTAAATACTTACATGTGCGAGCGAATACATACATGGGTGAGTAAATACTTACATGTGCGAGCGAATACATACATGGGTGAGTAAATACTTACATGTGCGAGCGAATACATACATGGGTGAGTAAATATTTACATGTTCGAGCGATTACATACATGGGTGAGTAAATACTTACATGTGCGAGCGAATACATACATGGGTGAGTAAATACTTACATGTGCGAGCGAATACATACATGGGTGAGTAAATACTTACATGTACGAGCGAATACATACATGGGTGAGTAAATACTTACATGTGCAAGCGAATACATACATGGGTGAGTAAATACTTACATGTGCAAGCGAATACATACATGGGTGAGTAAATACTTACATGTGCAAGCGAATACATACATGGGTGAGTAAATACTTACATTTGCAAGCGAATACATACATGGGTGAGAAAGTACTTACATGAGAAAGCGAATACATACATGGGTGAGTAAATACTTACATGTGCGAGCGAATACATACATGGGTGAGTAAATACTTACATGTGCAAGCGAATACATACATGGGTGAGTAAATACTTACATGGGCGAATACATACATGGGTGAGTAAATACTTACATGTGCAAGCGAATACATACATGGGTGAGTAAATACTTACATGTGCAAGCGAATACATACATGGGTGAGTAAATACTTACATGTGCAAGCGAATACATACATGGGTGAGTAAATACTTACATGGGCGAGCAAATACATACATGGGTGAGTAAATACTTACATGTGCCAGCGAATACATACATGGGTGAGTAAATACTTACATGTGCAAGCGAATATATACATGGGTGAGTAAATACTTACATGTGCGAGCAAATACATACATGGGTGAGTAAATACTTACATGTGCAAGCGAATACATACATGGGTGAGTAAATACTTACATGAGCGAACGAATACATACATGGGTGAGTAAATACTTACATGGGCGAGCGAATACATACATGGGTGAGTAAATACTTACATATGCAAGCGAATACATACATGGGTGAGTAAATACTTACATGTGCAAGCGAATACATACATGGATGAGTAAATACTTACATGTGCGAGCGAATACATACATGGGTGAGTAAATACTTACATATGCAAGCGAATACATACATGGGTGAGTAAATATTTACATATGCAAGCGAATACGTACATGGGTGAGTAAATACTTACATGTGCGAGCGAATACATACATGGGTGAGTAAATACTTACATGTGCGAGCGAATACAAATATGGGTGAGTAAATACTTACATGTGCGAGCGAATACATACATGGGTGAGTAAATACTTACATGTGCAAGCGAATACATACATGGGTGAGTAAATACTTACATGTGCAAGCGAATACATACATGGGTGAGTAAATACTTACATGTGCGAGCGAATACATACATGGGTGAGTAAATACTTACATGTGCGAGCGAATACATACATGGGTGAGTAAATACTTACATGTGCGAGCGAATACATACATGGGTGAGTAAATATTTACATGTTCGAGCGATTACATACATGGGTGAGTATATACTTACATGTGCTAGCGAATACATACATGGGTGAGTAAATACTTACATGTGCGAGCGAATACATACATGGGTGAGTAAATACTTACATGTGCGAGCGAATACATACATTGGCGAACCAACACACACATGAACGAGTGAATATATACATTGATGAGTAAATATATACGTGGGTGAGCGAATACATACATGGGCGAGTGAATACATACATGAGCAAGTGAGTACATACATAAGCAAGTGAACACATACATGAGCGAGTAAATACATACATGGGCGAGCGAACACATACATGGATAAGTTAATACATACATTGGCGAGGGAATACATACATGGTTGAGTAAATACTTAAATGGGCGAGCGACAACATACATGGGTGAGTAAATACATACATGGGCGAGCGAATACCTACATGGGTGAGTAAATATATACATGGGCGATCGAATACATACATGGATGGGTAAATACATACATGGGCGAGCTATTACATCCATTGACGAGCAAATACATACAACGGCGAGCAAATACATACATGGGCGAGTGAATACATACATGGGCGAGTGAATACATACATGGGCGAGTGAATTAATACATGAGTGGGAGAATACATACATGGCCGACCTAATACAAACATGAGTGAGCAAATACATACATTGACGTGCGAATACATACATGAGGGAGCAAATACATACATGGGTGAGCAAATACATACATGGGCGAGCGAATATATGCATGGGCAAGTGAATACATACATGAGCTAGCGAATACATACATGAGTGAGGGAATACATACATACACGAACGAATATATACGTGCATGAGAAAATACATGCATGGCCGAACGAATACATACATACATAGGGGAGTGAATACATACATTTACTAATATATACACATATGGGCGACCAAATACATACATGTTCGAGCGAATACATACATGGGCGAGCGAATACATACATGTTCGAGCGAATACATACATAAGCGAGTGAATACATACTTGGGCAAGCAAATATATATATGGGTGAGGGAATATATACATGAGCGAGGCAATATATATATATATATATATATATATATATATATATATATATATATATATATATATATATATATATATATATATATATATATATATACATACACACATGTGCGAGCGAATACATACATGGCTGAGTGAACACATATATGAGCGAGCTAATACATACATACATGGGCGAGCGAATACATACATGAGCGAGCTAATACATACATGGGCGAGCGATTACTTACATGTGCGAGCGAATAAATACATGGGCGAGCGAATACATATATGGGCGAGCGAATACATACATGGGCGAGCGATTACATACATGGGAGAGCGAATACATACATGGGAGAGCGAATACATACATGGGCGAGCGAATACATACATGGGCGAGCGAATACATACTTGGGCGAGCGAATACATACATGGGCGAGCGAATACATACATGGGAGAGCGAATATATACATGGGAGAGCGAATACATACATGGTCGAGCGAATACATACATGGGCGAGCGAATACATACATGGGCGAGCGAATACATACATGGGCGAGCGAATATATACATGGGCGTGTGAATACATACATGGATGAGCGAATACATAAATGAGTGAGTAAATACATACATGAGCATGGGTGAGTGAATACATTCATGGGCGAGTGAATACATTCATGGGCGAGTGAATACATACATGGGCGAGGGAATACATACATGGGCGAGCGAATACATACATGGGCGAGCGAATGCATACATGGGCGAGCGAATACATACATGGGCGAGCGAATACATACATGGGCGAGCGAATACATACATGGGCGAGCGAATACATACATGGGCGAGCGAATACATACATGGGCGAGCGAATACATACATGGGCGAGCGAATACATACATGGGCGAGCGAATACATACATGGGCAAGCGAATACATACATGGGCGAGCGAATACATACATTGGCGAGTGAAAACATACATGGGCGAGTGAATACATACATTGGCGAGTGAAAACATACATGGGCGAGTGAATACATAGGCGAGCGAATACATACATTGGCGAGCGAATACATACATTGGCGAGTGAAAACATACATGGACGAGTGAATACATAGGCGAGCGAATACATACATGGGCGAACGAATACATACATTGGCGAGTGAAAACATACATGGGCGAGTGAATACATAGGCGAGCGAATACATACATGGATGAGTGAATACAGACATGGGCGAACGAATACATACATGGGTGATGTAATACATACATGTGTGAGCAAATACATACATGGGCGGGCGAATACATACATTGGCGAACGAATACATACATGGGTGCGGGAATATATACATAGGCGAGCGAATACAGACATGAGTAAGTGAATTTATGCATGGGTTAGTAAATACATACATGGGTGAGCGAATATATACACTGGCGAATGAATACATACAATGGCGAGCGAATACGTACATGAGTGAGTAAATACAAATATGGCCGAATGAATACTTACATGAGCGAGCGAATACATACATAGGTGAAAGAATACATACATGGCTGAATGAGTGCAGGTAAACACAGCTTAACTCATTTGCACACTTTCACTTGGTCTCAGCTGGCCAGGCGCATATCATTTTTGAAATTTGGTTATCCTGTAATTTCTGGTCCTACCGAATCTTATCTTAACCTAAACCCTATCCTAACATAACCTAGTTAATCAAAATGTTATCACAACAACAATTACAGCAACAACAACAACTAATATTATTATTATTTCTTTTACTTCTACTACTATTACTACTACCATTGTTGTTGCTGCTACTAATACTTCTACTATTACTACTTTTGCTAATGCTATTACTATTACTACTACTACTACTACTACTACTACTACTACTACTACTACTACTACTACTACTACTACTACTACTACTACTATTACTACTACTACTACTACTACTACTACTACTACTACTACTACTACTACTACTACTACTATTACTACTACTACTACTACTACTACTACTACTACTACTACTACTACTACTACTACAGGGAGAGGTATTTGGGATGGGGAGGGGGGATTGGCGAGTGGGATGACGGAGAGAGATGTGGTAGTGATTGATGGAGGAGAAATGAGAGGGAGGGAGGAGGGGCTAGGGATTGAAAAGGAAGAGGTGTGAGGGAGGAAGAAAGGGGGAGGGACTCTAGAGGAAGTGGAGTAAGGAAGGTAGGATGGAGAGATTGGAATGAGGGAAAGTGGAGGATATAGGGGAGTGGAGTGAGAGAGGGAGGAGGAGGTACAGATGATAAGAGAGTGGAATGAGGGAAGGTGGAGAATGTAGGAGAGGGTGGAGGAGTGAGTTAAGGGAGGGAGGAAGGCATTTGTATGATAGGGGATGTGGAGCGGGGAGAGGAGAGACGGGGGGAGAGGGAGGTTGTGCTATCCTGGTCCTTGGAAGGTGCTTGATCACCGCTTTCCTCCTCGTCCTTTGCGCCGGGGGGCCAGAACATGGTTCTCCTCGTTGTCTGTAAGGATGGACACCATGTTCTGCACATCCTGCTCCATCTTGCTGAGGGAAGGCCGATCCTCGGGCCAATCCTCCATGCACGCCTTTGCTAGGGGCATGAGTAGCTCGTTGAGCCGTCGGTGCTTGGTGCACTTACATACGTCTCTCAGCATCACCCCGACACTGAACACGTCGCTGGAGGGCTGCAGAGGCTCGCCCTTCTTCAGCTCCGGAGACCTGTAATCGGAGGGATGCTGGTAGTCGGGGTTGCGAGGCCAGTTAAACAGCTCAAAATAGAACCTGTCGTTGACCTTGGTGGCGAGACCAAAGTCAATGACGTGCACAGAAGGACTGGAGGGTCGGCCTGTCACCGTGATGTTGTCACACTTGATGTCATTGTGGACAAACCCTTTGGCATGCACCTCAGCCAGGCTCTTGGCCAGGCCCGCCACCACCCGGAGAAACGTGCCCATAGTGCATCCCTTGATGAGGGTGCGAAGCAGGGACGTGCCGGCGTAGTCCATGACTGCCATAGCCCGGCTTGGTGGTGAGCGCGTGCAGACGTGGCGCGCCACCTGCCCCATCCACTTCCAGGGTCACGCGCGCCTCCCACAGGAACATGGTGGGATCCCCGCCAGACTTACTGGCCTTGCGGATGGCGTCACGTCCTTTGAAGGTGACAAGGTCAACGGTGCCAAAAGAGCCTTCCCCGAGGTGTTTTAGGACACGGAGGTCATTCATTTCCTCCTCAGACATCACATTGGTGTGAGTCAACACATACTCTTTGAAATCTGCGAGGAAAGCCTTATCCTCTCTCTCCTCCCTAGTCTCCCTAGTTGTGAGGCTATTGGTCCGTGAAACAGGTCCATGGGAGTGCCGGGTCGTCACCGATTTGTCAATCTGTGAAACAGGTCCATGGGAGTGCTGGGTCGTCACCAATTTGTCAGTCCGTGAAACAGGTCCATGGGAGTGCCGGGTCGTCACCAATTTGTCAGTCCGTGAAACAAGTCCATGGGAATGCCGGGTTGTTACCAAGTTATCAGTCCGTAAAACAGGTCCATGGGAATGCCGGGTCGTCACCAAGTTATCAGTCTGTGAATGTCCAGTCGTCACCAAATTATCAGTCCGAATCCGAGGCTTCTTATGTTTCTTTTTAGCATGTTTTATCCACCAGCGGCTAGCTAGGCCAACTGGCTTCCGCGAGACTGCTAATTAGTACCACGTGGCGCTCACTCCCCTAAGGTAACAGGATTGTAGCCACCAATCCCAAGTAAAAGCACCAGATGGAACAAGCTGCCGCACCTCGTCAAGGTTACACAGTCTCTTGCCCAAGTGGGTGGCTACCCTTGGGCCGCGGCAGTATTATTTATAGTATATATACCTGCTTGAGGCAGGTCACCCTGTTGGTATAGCCCTGCCTGCGCACGTCTAGGCTCAGAGAGTCTGATGCTTGTTTTGCACACTTAAAAA
Source organism: Cancer borealis (assembly GCA_036785275.1). Classification (NCBI taxonomy): domain Eukaryota; kingdom Metazoa; phylum Arthropoda; class Malacostraca; order Decapoda; family Cancridae; genus Cancer; species Cancer borealis. The sequence continues at coordinate 18,229 of JAXIVD010007366.1, forward strand.
ACTGAGGTGCTCTAAATATATAAGTAGAAAAACGTTTTCTTATACTCTTAGCGAGTCAAGAAAAAACAAATCTAACTTAACAATAAACACCAAGCTGCTTCCAGCTGTCCTTAATGAAGCGTGCTTCAGGGGAACAGGCCCAACATCCAAATTATCAATACCCTAAAACACCCCCCAATCATCAATACCCGAAAAAACACCCCAATAATCAATACTCCAAAAGACAACGTAATTATCAATACCCCAAAACATGCCCCAGTTATCACTACCTAATAAACATCCCAATTATCAATACCCCAAAAAACACCCCAATAATCAATACACCAAAACACACCCCAATTATCAATACCCCAAAACATGCCCCAGCTATCAATACCCAAAACACACGCAAATTATCAATACCCCAAAAACACACCACAATTATCAATACCCCAAAACACACCGAGGCACCACCACCAACACAAACACTCATTGCTCTTACACACACACACACTCACAGTCGCTTCCCCAACACACATACACAAATACACTCACTCCACGTATTACACGCGCATGCGCACACACACACATTCATTCCCTTAACACGCAGACACCACCAACACAGGAACACACACACACACCACCACCAACACACAAACACATCCACACACCATCAACACAAATACATACCCCCAGGCACCACCCACACACAAACACACCCCAATTACTAATACTACCAAACACACCTTAATTATCAATACCCCGAAACATACCCCACCTATCAATACCTTAAAACCCCCCCCCCAATTATCAATACCTAATTAACTGCCTAATTAACTACCTATTTGACTACCTATCTACCGACCAGCTGAGCAAGTAGTAATGGTCGAGTTCTTGAAAACATTTTATCTATCTATTTCTCTATCTATATTGCGTATAGAAAGAGAGATAGATAGATACGCACGCATATTTCGGAAATAGGAAATTTCCGCTTGGCGCCTCACCTCGGCTTGTCGCAGCCCGGACAAATTCCCGGTCCGTGTTGGAGGCATGTTCAGTGTCGCTGCTCCTGCTGTTTCTGCCTCTGTCGCCTTCGCTTCCTGGCCTTGTTCCCTTTAGCCGAAACCTCCTCTGCTCCTGTAGTTTTGTAAGTGAAAGTATAGGTTGGAGAGGAAGAGAAGGAAAACTTGCGGGAGGATTTAGTAGAAGAAGAAGAAGAAGAAGAAGAAGAAGAAGAAGAAGAAGAAGAAGAAGAAGAAGAAGAAGAAGAAGAAGAAGAAGAAGAAGAACAAGAAGAAGAACAAGAACAAGAAGAACAAGAACAAGAACAAAAACAAGAACAAGAAGAAGAAGAAGAACAAGAAGAACAAGAAGAAGAACAAGAAAAAGATCAAGAACAAGAAGAAGAAGAAGAAGAAGAAGAACAAGAACAAGAACAAGAACAAGAACAAGAACAAGAACAAGAACAAGAACAAGAAGAAGAAGAAGAACAAGAGTGTGAGGAGGAGGAGAAGGAGGAGGAGGAGGACGGCTTGGCCTTGTCCTTCCGCGCCTGCCGGGACTGGCGTTGGTGCCTCCCGTGCTTGGCGTCATACCTCGCCCGCTTTTCGGGGCCCGACAGTGTCCACAGCTCGTTGGAGCAGCTGGAACCTTACAGTGGCCGCCTTGACGTCATCGGGATTCTTGTCCGGGTGTGTGACAAGGGCGAGACGGCGGAACTGTTTCCGTATTACTTCTGGGGTGGCGTCGGCCGCCACACCTAAGACGTCATAGTAATTACTATGCATATCAATATTAGCGTTCATTGTGCTCTAAGATGAATCCAAAAATTCAATGAACTAATTCCCATACCTAAATAAGACAAGGTGAAAACCTAAGGTGCCCAAAATAAGCCCAGAATATTGAGGTAGTTTCATTGAGTAGTAAATCTGTAGATCCAACCTGTGTGTTGGTCCAACCTGTTGGTGCAAAAGTGTATGTGTTTAACTCCAACCACTGTTGTCTTTTGCCTCTTGTGTCCGTGTTGAAATTACCAAGTGTTGTCTCTATGCGTCCATAACATCTTAACTACAATATGTAGTGATGATATCCTACTTCCATCCCTCCTATGTTTGTGTGTAAATATGTAAGGAGGGAGG
>JAXIVD010007367.1:0-17500 GCA_036785275.1 Cancer borealis
GAGAGAGAGAGAGAGAGAGAGAGAGATTAAAAAAAGAGAGAGACCCATTCAACTAGATTTGTGTTGTAGGTCACACAGAGGGTCATAAGATCCACAAATGACCAATAAGTTTGTTACGATTTATGGCTGAGACGCAAGTTATTTCCAACCTCTGTGTGATGTGGTGTCACAAGCAGGACGTGAACTGATCTCCTCCACAGCTGCAGCAGCAGCAGCGGCCTCCCCCGGCGCCATCACCACCCATCAGGAAGCCTCACGTTCATCAGCAGCGGGTCAAATGGGGACACTTTCTGGGGTGATGATGACAGAGACCGAGGCGTCACTTTGAGCGACAGAAGCTCAACCGATCTCTAGTTACAGCGCAACGCTCTTATCGGGAGTCTACAGTCCTCTTCCCTTCCTCTAGTTCCAAACTTAGGCCATCGTGTGGTCCGAGAGGTCAGAGTGGGCTGAGTGGAGTGGCCGCGCTGCCCTCCCAGTGCCCGGACACTCAGCTCCATCCGCCCGCCATAAATGTTCACCCCAATGGGCTTTATGAAGCATCGGACATTTATGCTCGCTCATATGGTCTTTATGAAGGTTGGGCCGCTGCTCCTCGCTAGGGACACCAACAGCCTTCCAGGGCCCACGGTGTCCACTTTTCTCAGTTCCTGCTGGAGGTTGTGTCATTTAGAGTCACGTGGTGCGGCCTGAGGGTTGCCTGCACCTCATGCCTTGTAACCACGTGACGTAACCTTGCGAGGATAACGTCATGTCAAATAAATGAAAGTCCTTATAGCGTGATAAACTTTACAACCATGATAATGTATTCCAGTGGCTAGTCAAGCTTGAATACTGCCTTACTTAACTATCATGTTGTCAATTAATGAATATTACGAAATGGTCATGATATTACAAGATGTTGTACACAAGTAGTTTTTAAAGTTCATTCAGGCAACTAGTACGCCGCCGAAATGTCCTTCTTACTCTTAATAAGACAACAACAACGACAACGACGACGATGACAATAATATACAACAACAAAAGTAGCAACATAAACAACAGAAAGAGTAATAATAACGGCAGCAGCACAACAACAACAACAACAACAACAACAACAACAATAACAACAACAACAACAACAACAACAACAACAACAACAACAGCAACAACAACAACAACAACAACAACAACAACAACAACAACAACAACAACAACATTACTGAAGATCCATTACATTCTAGTTCTTCATAATTCTTTAAAACCCACACTTCCTCCTCTTTCTCTTCTTTCCTGACCCATACTTCTTCTCCCTCCTAATTCTCTTTATACTTTACTCCATATTTCTCTCCTTTCCCTTCTGCCAACATGCTTCTCATACCTTCTAACTCAACCCAACTCAATTATTATTCTTATTGATTTTTACTTTTTATCGAGCTAGATGTGTCATACAGTTTTTCCCCTAAAGTTGTTAAATGCTTCTATACGGAGGCTCTGGCCGCCACGCTGTCATCTGTCACAACATGAGGTCCGTGTTGTTTGATATTTACCTGCTGACAAGATACGGGATCACCTGTCTGTCTGTGTCTCAGTTTCTTCCTCAGTGTCTATTGATTAATTAATGAGACAGTCTGTATGCCAGTTGAAAAAGTCTGTATGCTATTTGGAAAAGAACAATACACATAACAACGAATATTACTACTTCTACTACTACTTCTACTGCTGCTGCTACTATTACTACTACTACTACTACTACTACTACTACTACGACTACGACTACGAATACGACTACGACGACGACGACGACGACGACTACTACTACTACTACTACTACTACTACTACTACTACTACTACTACTACTACTACTACTACTACTACTACAAGATGTGATTTCGTTTTAGTGCAAGGCAACGATTCCACTTAGTGTAACAAAACAAAATACAATAATATGAATTAATTCAATACGAAAAAAAGAAGATATACAAGTCAAGACAATTAATATCAATTAGCATGGAAACATTATCGTTGCTCTCATAGGTAAGCTTAATTATCACTCCACCTTCCCTGAAACGCGAGCGGGCGTACACACACACACACACACACACACACACACACACACACACACACACACACACACACACACACACACACACACACACACACACACACACACACACACACACACACACACACACACACACACACACACACACACACACACACACACACACACACACACACACACACACACACACACACACACACACACACACACACACACACACACACACACACACACACACACACACACACACACACACACACACACACACACACACACACACACACACACACACACACACACACACACACACACACACACACACACACACACACACACACACACACACACACACACACACACACACACACACACACACACACACACACACACACACACACACACACACACACACACACACACACACACACACACACACACACACACACACACACACACACACACACACACACACACACACACACACACACACACACACACACACACACACACACACACACACACACACACACACACACACACACACACACACACACACACACACACACACACACACACACACACACACACACACACACACACACACACACACACACACACACACACACACACACACACACACACACACACACACACACACACACACACACACACACACACACACACACACACACACACACACACACACACACACACACACACACACACACACACACACACACACACACACACACACACACACACACACACACACACACACACACACACACACACACACACACACACACACACACACACACACACACACACACACACACACACACACACACACACACACACACACACACACACACACACACACACACACACACACACACACACACACACACACACACACACACACACACACACACACACACACACACACACACACACACACACACACACACACACACACACACACACACACACACACACACACACACACACACACACACACACACACACACACACACACACACACACACACACACACACACACACACACACACACACACACACACACACACACACACACACACACACACACACACACACACACACACACACACACACACACACACACACACACACACACACACACACACACACACACACACACACACACACACACACACACACACACACACACACACACACACACACACACACACACACACACACACACACACACACACACACACACACACACACACACACACACACACACACACACACACACACACACACACACACACACACACACACACACACACACACACACACACACACACACACACACACACACACACACACACACACACACACACACACACACACACACACACACACACACACACACACACACACACACACACACACACACACACGTAACACTCCATCCTCATGCCTTTCAAGTGCTGTCTACAATGACTGAGAAACTAATAAAATCAAAACAAGACAACATCATGAACGTGTGTCAAATAAAACGCAACCATTTACTGCATTGGTGTAGTTGTCCAGCCGATGAATGTTGATGAATCACCTGCTAACCAATTCATGCAATTCGTGCCAAAATATTTTATGCGTTTGACTATAATTTGCAGCAAAGCCTAATGGGCCTATAGTTGTATGATGCAAGATAATCCGGAATGATGGTGAGCGTGAATGATTGGAGAATGGGCTGCAGCAGGTGGGGGGGAGAGGCGCGGGTGTGTGGTCCCTTCCCTGCCTACTACCACGGGTGAGGGAGTGAGGGTTAGGGAATGAAAGGGAAGGGTTGAGGGAGAGGCATTAAGGGTTGTAGGTAAGTGATGAATGTTGTGTAAATGCATTAAATGTTCTTATTTTGGTAGGTTTACTGTTTTTATTGAGATACAACGTCAAGGAGTTTGAGGTTTGTACTTCTAGTGGATTGATGAACCTTTTTTCTACTATTTATGGTGCTGATTCCGTGTGCATTGTTGATAATCTTAATGTTGGACTCTAAGGTAACATTTGGTTCATTCAGTAACATTAAATTCAGCATTACGTGCACCTCAACAAGAAACAGGACGCTTTAAGATGGACTTGAAGCCTTATACTCCTTATTCATTAAGTGTTTCTTGTTGCAAGGTCAGAAGGTCTATATTTCACCCACTGAGACAACCTACTAGCAGCACAGCGATCAATTGTATAGTTTCCTAGAAGTATTTAATTTCGCTATGATAAATATTAATACCTGACTGGCTATGTTTGGCAAAACAACGTGTTTGTCAGCGAGCCACATCCCGGACCCACCACTGAGTCGACCCAGTGACCGTCCCTCCGCAGGTATGAAGCTTCGTCACGCCGCTGCCACCACGCTAATGAAGGAAGTGAACAGGAGAGTCGGCGATGGCGTTGCCAGACCTTACAACAGTCTTTCAATCAAATTATGAAGAGCAGAGACTTCTTATGACGCGTGGTACACAGTTTCTAAAAGTATGTGTCGGCGTCTCCTAATCCCAACAGCATTCCAGAAGGTGTTTTGGTGTCACCTGAGTGCCAAGGTCGATCCTGCTGGAATGGAGTCCACGGCTGCCTCTCATACTACAAAACAATTCCTTCAATGGGTTCATAGTGTGTGGTTGTTGATGCACCTCCACGCCAAGGCTGCACTCCTCCAAGGCGACGCCCACACTCTAACCTTTTAACGGTGTCACTATACGGTTAGGCAGGTGGAGGTGTGTGGATACCAGTGTATAGTGTTCGATGCGCAATTATGTGTTCTTCTCGTGGTTGAGGACAAGTATTTGGTTTATGTTATCTGAATATCAGCTCTGTCGTCACTTTAAGAACAATAATGATGTTCGACTTTTAACACCGAACATTGAAGAAAAAAAAACATCAATACATCTATTGCGTAACATCCACAAACACACTCACACATTAACACCGTACAGTTATGAAGGCAAATTTAGGTTTCCAAACATATTTACTCCTAAGTTTGGTGTTCACGATGAAGGTGGTTCTTGCTGGGACGCGGAGAGGCTCGGAGACTGCTGTTGTCTGGGGCTCCACTGTCCTGCCTTTGTCATAATTCATCAGTGACTCAAAGGCGGACCATCACTGGCTCTCCTTCTCCTCCTCCAGGCATTCAGGACGCCATTCCCTCCAGCTTCTGCATTCCCCACGCCTCGCCCCGTGCACGTGGTAGGATGCACCGGCCAGCCAAGGTCATGTAGATATGCAGTAGGATGTCATATCAATCTGTTAATCATCCTTTCTAATGCTTATTGTTATTTATTCCCACGTAACGCGTTTATTCAAGTGAGGAAACATTGACGAAAATAACGATAATCAAGCCAACAAAAACAATTCAGTGAAGTTTTTTGCAGTAAAATGTCAACATATTCAGGTGAATCTTTTTGTGTCAATAAATTCTGAAACATTGCACGAATAATCACAAAATATACAGTGAGAAATGTGGTGCTTTTACCCTGCTGGGCCATCGAGCCTTCCCCCCTCCCTGGAGCCCGGCCTCAATCCTGCACTCTGTGACCCTCGCAGTATTTCTCTTCCTCAGCGAGACACAACACGGACGCAGAAATCCATTTTGGCACAGGTCATCCATTTTACTATAAAGCCGGAGAGAATCGCGCAGTAGTCAGGGAAGACAGAAATTATACTGATGACGGGGAGCGAACACAGCACTTGGGTTTACAGCTTTCATAAACATTTTGCTTCTTATGTATTATTTTTGAAGTGTGGTCTGTCTGCGCGTCCACAATGATGATCTGGTATTGTACCGAAAGTAAGAACCTCTTGACGCTTGGCAGGAAGGAATGAGTGTGTAACAAGCCACCTGCCCCCCCCCCCCCACACACACACACACACACACCTCCCAGTATCATCATGTATAAAAGTGGAGTCAATCCATGTAATAGAAAGCAGAGAGGAGGAAACCTGTAAAAAGAGAAAGAGAGAGAGAAAACAAAAAAGAGAAAAAGTTCTAATTCAGTCCAATTTAGTTCTCCAGGTCAGCTAATACTCTTTTAGAAGAAAAAATATGTACCAAATTTGAAGTGGGTGAAAAATAATGAGACACATGCAGAAGGAATACCTGAGGAGTTAATGTTATGGTTCTAATTAAACTTCAGACAACACAACAATGGCGACACAACAACACAACAACACATGCGATCACAAACACATCTTAGGCTTACTATATATTTAACAAAACATTACAATAAACTGTCATTACACTGTTTTCTGTTTTCTCAAATATTTTTTCCATAGTACGAGAATATGGTAACTACTACTATATCTACAGTTTATGTTTAGTATATTTTTCTTTCTTCTCTATCAATAGCTACAGTTGCAACACAATATATCTTTTGTTTGAGTCACACACAATAACTTGAGCGACGTGTTACCCAAATGAGGATTGCAGTGTTGTCAAAATGTTCCCGCCAAAATTAGTTCGTGTTTAGGTCAATGGGTTAAAAAGTGGACAATATGACCCTGATTGATGCCTTTCTGGGAACGGTAAACATTGAAGGTTTAGAGGTTTACGTAATCATTCATTTCATACAAACTAACTTAAACTAATTAAGGGCTGCTTCGTATTAGTATTATTGTTCATGTATTACAATTAGTAGTTTAGCTGCTAGCGGGGAAGTCCTTCATACTCTCTCTCTTTCTCTCTCTCTCTCTCTCTCTCTCTCTCTCTCTCTCTCTCTCTCTCTCTCTCTCTCTCTCTCTCTCTCTCTCTCTCTCTCTCTCTCTCTCTCTCTCTCACTCTCTCTCTCTCTCACTCTCTTTCTGTTTGTGTGTTTGTGTGTTTGTGTGTGTGTGTGTGTGTGTGTGTGTGTGTGTGTGTGTGTGTGTGTGTGTGTGTGTGTGTGTGTGTGTGTGTGTGTTTGATGTAACTGTGATAATTTCTTAATAAATAAATTCCTCGCTTTCAATTTTAACATAAATTTTCATAAATGATAATAAAGTGCTGTTAAATTAATTAAACGTTACTATTACCATTACTAATATTCGTAACATCCTTGCACGTCCTCAGTTACATGTGTGGATGACTTTACATTTTGCTCTGCGCAGCCAAGGGAACAGATTGGTACCAAAAATGGACCACGAAATCCTCTCTATTACCAAAGTTCGGACCAAGAATCTCACAAGTCATCCAACAGAACCTCAAGATGTTTATGGTTCCTGTGGCAGATCGATTACAACTCCCGGTGGTGGTGGCGGTGGCGGTGGTGGTGGTGGTGGTGGTGGTGGTAGCTAAGTTCCTTATGCTCATGGTGGGGTGTTTACTTAGTCTGCCCCACGTGACTCAAGATCAACCAGATAAACTTTAAGCTCGTGTAACCCTGCCGTGTGTGTGTGTGTGTGTGTGTGTGTGTGTGTGTGTGTGTGTGTGTGTGTGTGTGTGTGTGTGTGTGTGTGTGTGTGTGTGTGTGTGTGTGTGTATGTGTGTGTGTGTGTGTGTGTGTGTGTGTGTGTGTGTGTGTGTGTATGTGTGTGTGTACATGAATGGACAACATGAACCTCGTTGGATGCACTTTGTAGGTGAATTGACATTTCCCTCAAAGGTGAATATGGTGTAGGAGGAGGACAAGCAGGAAGGTGATCAGATCCAAGGTCAACCAATATTAAAATCATCTTTCTTTGGTCCGGAGATTAATTTACAGCGTGGCTCGGCCTTCACACTCGTCCGGACGCCTCACATTCTTCTGCCTTGCGATAACTGCTATTCTTATATTGTAATTACACATTGAACTTTCTTCAACGTTCACAATCTTACATTTGAATTCATAGGAAAATTTATGGCGAATACAACTTTTAAACGACTGACCAGACTCATAAAACCCCTTTTTACAATGGAGAATATGATTATATTATAACATTTCCCAGACAAGACGAAGCTGCCACAAGCACAGCAGCGTGGCAAAGCGGCTTGCCCCTTCGTGCGCGTGATGAAGGGGACCTGCAGGAGACCTGAAGGGAACCTGAAGGGAAGCTGCGTAGGATGGTAATTGTTTTCAGTGATAGTATGACAATATGGTGACACGTTTCTCCTTCTATTAGTGATACTATCACTATACATTTGTGGTAGTAGTATAAGAAGTAGTAGTAGTAGGTGTAGTAGTAGTAGTAGTAGTGATAATGATGATCATGATCATAATAATGATAATAATATTAATGATAATAATAGTCATAATAATGATAATAATAATAATTATTATCATCATTATTATCATTATCACTTAATAATAATGATACTAATCATAATGATGATAATAATAATAATTATAGTAATAATAATAATAATAATAACAATAATAATAATAATGATAATAATAATAATGATATTATACATAATAATAATTATTAATATCATTATTATTATCATAAGTAATATTATTACTATTATCATTATGATTATTACTATCAATATTATCATTATTATCATTATTATTTCTAATGTTATCACTATTATTATCATTATTATTATCATAAGTAATGTTAATATTATTATTATTATTATTATCATTATTATCACATAATTATTAATGTTATTATCATCAATATTATCATTATCATAAATAATAATATCATTATTATTATTATTATTATTATTATTATTACGCTCACCGTCGGCATCGTCAGGCGGCCGTAAATCTTACTTCCCATCCAGCGGCTTTATAAAGGAAAGAATTGTTGGGCGGCAGAGGCGACCATTGAGGGAGAGGAAAATATCTGGGCGGGCGGCGCGGGGTGGCCAGTCAGCCGGACGGTGCGAGGAGGGACGTGAGGAAAATGTATTAATATTTAGGGCGGAACCGAATGTGATCCTTCCTCCCTCTTCCCTTCCTTCCTCCTACCGGACTCTCCTTTCCTTCCTTCCTATCTCCCTCACTTCCTCCCACTCTCCCTTCACTCTGCATCACCTCCCTCCCTCCTACCTCCTCCCTCCTCCCCTACATGCATCCTCCAATCCGTCCTTCCTTACTTACTTCCTCATTTCCTTTAATACTCTCCCTCCACTCTTCTTTTCCCCTCAACTTGTTCCTCCCTCTCTTCCTTCCTACCTGTCTTTCATTTTTCGTTCTTTCCTTCCTCATTTCCACTCCAATCTTTCCTTACTCCTTCCTCTCCTGACTTTCTCTCCTCACTGCTTCATTCCCTGCTCCCACCTAACCTTTCTCCCTCCTTTTCCCTCTCCATTCCCAAGATATGATCCTTCCCTTCTCTTACCATTCTCCCAAAAGTCACGCCATAATCGATACCACATCAATGATTACCTTTAAAAGAACTTATGTTATCCTAAATATCATAAAATACTCTCCTATTTTTTTTCCTCACCCATCATCCATCCATTCATCCATCGATCTGTTGCAATATTCAAGCCAATGCGAGAGAATGAAAATAGAAACCTTTTCCTCCCTATTTTCTATTTCACACTTTTATCATTTAGCTCTTGATTGCTTTTTTAGGTTATTTAGGTTTGCATCTCATTGCATGCACTTAATAGATAAATAGATAAATAGAGAGAGAGATAGTTAAAAAAAGAGTCTCACTTACACACACACACACACACACACACACACACACACACACACACACACACACACACACACACACACACACACACACACACACACACACACACACACACACACAAACACACACAAAACTGAGATCCTTTTGACCTAACTGATGAGAAGTCGTGTACTGAGGGTAACTATCCTGTGTTCTATCAGCAGTTACTTCCTTTATTTAGTTTAGTGGCTAAATGGTACAGTATGTTCTACAGAATTAGACGGCAACGTTTGAATCCCGCTGGGTCATTAATCCTCATCGTATGAAAATATATATATGAATAGATATATGAATTGAAACTCAGCTTCCCAAATATAATTCATTCATTTCTGGAATGGTTCGAGGCAGGAGTGGTACGTTATCATATAAAAAAAAACATTCAGGAATTTAAAATTATGTTCAATTGAAACATACAAAGAAGTATGACAATATCTGTCTAAGAAATTACAGGTAACCACACACACACACACACACACACACACACACACACACACACACACACACACACACACACACACACACACACACACACACACACACACACACACACACACACACACACAAACACACACACACACACACACACACACACACACACACACACACACACACACACACACACACACACACACACACACAAACACACACACACACACACACACACACACACACACACACACACACACACACACACACACACACACACACACACACTAACAAAGAAATATATAAGAAAAGAATACGATGAAACTAGACAAATACACTCACAAAGTAACATACGAACACACATAAGCCAATCAAGCAAGCACGGTAAACTTTCCTAAACAATCCAAACACTTTATACTGAAGTTTTAAGAGACAGAGACGCCCACAACACCTACGTTGAGGTGCCCATCACGCCCACAACACCCACGTTAAAGTGCCCATCACGCCCACAACACCCACGTTAAAGTGCCCATCACGCCCACAACACCCACGTTAAAGTGTTCATCACGCCCACAACACCCACGTTCAGGTGCCCATCACGCCCACAACACCCACGTTCAAGTGCCCATCACGCCCACAACACCCACGTTCAAGTGCCCATCACGCCCACAATACCCACGATCAAGTGCCCATCACGCCCACAATACCCACATTAAAATGCCCATCACGCCCACAATACCCACGTTCAAGTGTCCATCACGCCCACAACACCCACGTTGAAGTCTCCATCACGCTCACAACACCCACGTTCAGGTGCCCATTACGCCCACAAGACCCACGTTGAAGTGCCAATCACGCCCACAACGCCCACGTTGAAGTGCCAATCACGCCCACAACACCCACGTTGAAGTGTCCATCACGCCCACAACATCCACGTTGAAGTGCCCATCACGCCCACAACACCCACGTTGAAGTGTCCATCACGCCCACAACATCCACGTTCAAGTGCCCATCACGCCCACAACGCCCACGTTGAAGTGCCCATCACGCCCACAACGCTCACGTTTAGGTGTCCATCACGCCCACAACACCCACGTTCAGGTGCCCATCACACCCACAACATCCACGTTGAGGTGCCCATCACGCCCACAAAACACACGTTCAGGTGTTCATCACGCCCACAACACCCACATTAAGGTGCCCATCACGCCCACAACACCCACCTTAAGGTGCCCATCACGCCCACAACACCCACGTTCAGGTATCCATTACGCCCACAACACCCACGTTGAGGTGCCCATCACGTCCACAACACCCAGGCTGAGGTGCCCATTACGCCCACAACACCCACGTTGAGGTGTCCATCACGCCCACAACACCCACCTTAAGGTGCTCATCACGCCCACAACACCCACCTTAAGGAGCCCATCACGCCTACAACACCAACCTTAAGGTGCCCATCACGCCCACAACACCGACGTTCAGGTATCCATCACGCCCACAATACCCACGTTGAAGTGCCCATCATGCCCACAACATCCGCGTTTAGGTGCCCATCACACCCACAACACCCACCTTAAGGTGCCCATCACGCCCACAACACCCACCTTAAGATGTTCATCACGCCCACAACACCCACCTTAAGGTGCCCATCACGCCCACAACACTCACCCTAAGGTGCCCATCACTTCCACAACACCCACCTTAAGGTGCCCATCACGCCCACAACACCCACGTATAGGTGCCCATCACGCCCACAACACCCACCTTAAGGTGCTCATCACGCCCACAACACCCACCTTAAGGTGCCTATCACGCCCACAACACCCACCTTAAGGTGCCCATCACGCCCACAACACCCACGTATAGGTGCCCATCACGCCCACAACACCCACCTTAAGGTGCCCATCACGCCCACAACACCCACCTTAAGGTGCCTATCACGCCCACAACACCCACCTTAAGGTGCCCATCACGCCCACAACACCCACCTTAAGGTGCCCATCACGCCCACAACACCCACCTTAACCATTTATCGGGCACTCATAGAAATACTTAGATAATTATTTTTTTAACTCTAGACCATGAAAGTGCCCATCACGCCCACAACACCCACCTTAAGGTGCCCATCACGCCCACAACATCCACCTTAAGGTGCCCATCACGCCCACAACACCCACGTATAGGTGCCCGGGTGTGAAGATGCAATTTTTATAGACACGTGTCACTCTGCACTGATCTTCCTGAAGTCACTACGAGACACATTGTCAAACATTTCATTGGCTTGGAAATGTTTATGAACTTGTTTGTATTTAAGTTAGAACAAATAATTTCGAAATATATTTATGAAAATGTAGAAAAAAAAAAGTAATTTTCTTTTTATGCTAACGTGAAATTGAATAAAAGGCGAGAGGAAAGATAAAGACGTATGCTCTCTTATTCCTATTTAAGGTTGAAGTGAAACTTTGAATCGATAAAGAACGTCTTGTGATTGACTACGAATAAAACGTTTAAAGTTGTGCAGGGAGGAAGGACATTCCTTGTAGCAAGCCGTGTGTGTGTGTGTGTGTGTGTGTGTGTGTGTGTGTGTGTGTGTGTGTGTGTGTGTGTGTGTGTGTGTGTGTGTGTGTGTGTGTGTGTGTGTGTGTGTGTGTGTGTGTGTGTGTGTGTGTATGTGTGTGTGTGTGTGTGTGTGTGTGTGTGTGTGTGTGTGTGTGTGTGTGTGTGTGTGTGTGTGTGTGTGTGTGTGTGTGTGTGTATGTGTGTGTGTGTGTGTGTGTCTGTGTGTGTGTGTGTGTGTGTGTGTGTGTGTGTGTGTGTGTGTGTGTGTGTGTGTGTGTGTGTGTGTCTGTGTGTGTGTGTGTGTGTGTGTGTGTGTGTGTGTCTGTGTGTGTGTGTGTGTGTGTGTGTGTGTGTGTGAGAGTGTGTGTGTGCAGGGTCGATGGTTGTGAGGAAGCAGGATGCAACGAGTGCCGCGAGCCCATTACAGGATGTCAGGTGGACGACGTGACGAGACCCAACCGCGTGGGTGGTGACCCATTGGGGTCCCACAGCCGCCTGTCTCGTGCTTTGGACAGTTGTGAATAAAGGATGACATCAGACCGAAGGAGAAAAAAAAGAAACGATGCTTTCCTTACGAAGCAACAGTGGTTACAGGAAATTACTGTAGGACGTCCCGACGAGGCACCACTACCAAGGGACTCGCGGCAGACAATTACCTGCAACACTAACTCTCTAATCGATTGTCCCAGATTAGACAAGGACATCATGACACAGTGTTGATGTGCACATTCATAACTCCACAGTGGATGATATATGATGTGGAAATGATGTTGGCGGTGGAGGGTGCGGAGAGACCGGTGGTGGTGAGGCTGGTTGCGTGTTGTGGAGGCGGCCGGCAGATGGCAGGTAGGAGGTGGCGGGCGGTGGTGACGGCGAGGTCGGGGTCTCCAGCGGGTGCGCGAGCCAGTACTGAGTGGCGCCCTCCGCTGTGTGAACCTCCGCGGGTGTTCCTCGTGCGTGCTGTGAGAGGCCGGCCAGTACCATGTTGCCGTGACCTCCTGTGTGTGTGTTGCAGTGTGCTGCAGTGGTGCTTCCTCTGACGCTTCTTCCTTGCGTCCCTCTTGAATTGTTGACGCTCAACCACTCGAGCTATGGGAAAGGCGCCACCTTTATCTTCTACCATCACCATCACTCTCACACCCTCCATCATCACCAAACTCACGACCTGCTACCGTCACCACCGCCGCCGCCTTCGGGCCCATTCATCATCACATCTTCCATCTATATCATCAGACACGTGCCAAGGGCGTCGCCACAACTGCAGGAATCAACTCTAACATCGCCAGCACCATGTCCCTCAGGAGCTTACATCGCAGAATTAGCGGGTAAGGTTGCTTGGACTCTCGATCACTAGCCACACAGGGCGGCTTCATCACTTTATCATGCCCTCCCTCCCCCTCCCGTCTCGTGACTCACCCACCCCCTCTCCATCACTACACTGTCCGCCGAGTGCTCTTGGTGAAAACAAAGAAAAGCTCATCCCAGGATCAGATGAGAATCGGTGTTTTTTTTTAATAGTGTCCGAGATCAAAACCACTTCATGCGAGATACAGCCGGTAAGAGGAAAGTTAAGGTTAATGCTTCGCTCGATAAGCCAGCAGTTGTGGAGGCGGGTGCGCGAGATACAGTGGCAGGAGAGCCTTCGTCTGTCCCGTCACTGCAACATCCACACCCACATCCACTTCTCCTTCGTCAGTTCCGTTAACGTCACATCCGTAAACCCTCATCGGCGTATACGCACGACAATGAGGAATGGAACACCCATGTGCCGTGTGTGACCAGCTTTTGAGAGTGACTGATAACAATAGATGGAGGTTGAGGGGAAGACCGAATAGTCAATAAGAAACTGAAGGAAGTGAGAGAGGTCATGAATGGTTGAGGAAGAGAGGGAGGGGAGATAGGAGGACCTAGCATACCTAGTGATAGCTTACCTAGGCGGCGGCGGCGTGAACAGTAGGAGCATCTGTTGGAAAGAAAAATAAACATGTTTTAGATGACGGCGGACATGATAATATTGATGTGATGTGGGAAGGATATGAAGGGTGGATATGAGGGAAGGTAAAGGTGATTGATTTGAGTAGAGGACAGTTCTGTGGCACTACGAGAGAGGAATAAATATTGGAGCCATAAGAATGAAAGGAAAGGGAAATGCCGAGGAAAAAGGGGAAATATTGAATGGTGGTGGAGGGGAAACAAGTCTCACTCCACACACGCTCGAGTTAGAATGCAAATGATGAGCCACAAGTTAGTCTGTCAGTCATGTTCTCACTTGTTCATTGTCTGTCTATCTTCCATTCATTCAATCAGTTTACTATCCAAGGAAATAAGGGCATACGTAACATACAACTATACATAAATACGCAAGTACGCACGCAACCGCACATATGCACACATAACACACATACACACACACACACACACACACACACACACACACACACACACATGCACATGCTTTTCTTCCCCAAATGCTAATAAAAGAATTGGATGTATAAGTGGAAAGATAGACAAATGTTTATCATAAGTAACCAAACGCAATCATAGGTACACACACAGTACACACACACACACACACACACACACACACACACACACACACACACACACACACACACACACACAAACCAAAACATATCACAAAAATGCACACCTCATTTTTTACCTGTTTCGCCCGCTACTGCGAGGCTTAGATTCGGTTACTGCTAAAAAAAAATATATATATCCTTGACTGGAGGAAGGAAGCACTGAGCGCCGAGGTGATACTTGTTGCTCAGGCGACGAAACACAACGACCACTTTCAAGAAGAACACTCACCATAGCAAGGATGATACTCTATATATATTTTTCCCTTGTGATAATCGAGATACTAATGTGTGCTGCTTATGGTGTACAGAGTTTATATAATGTACACAAATTATTAATAGTGTGTACCTACTAATCAAGGGGATGTTCATGATATTGGTGGTGTTTATTGTGTGCGTATTTTTATCTAATTACCTTTTATATATGTGTGTGCGTTTGTGATTTTTTGGTGGGGTATTGAATCTATTTATAAAATGTATCCACTGATCCATTTTCATGATTTTTTTTGTGTTTTGTGTGTGTGCGTAAGCGTGGGGTGAATTTGGTTATATCAACTTATATATTTACAAATACGCTTATTCATTTATCCTTTATAATTTTACAATGTGTGCGTAAGGGTGGGTTGGGTTTGTGGGTGGATGTAATTGTTGGCAGGTGGGCGGGTGTGTGTGTGGGTGAGGGTGGGTGTAGGTAGGTAAATTTGTGTATACACGCGTCACCTTTAGTGTCATGTCACAAATCAGAGGAGCAGACGAGTGTACGGAGGCAGGTGAAGGCAGGTTTGGGTTGCTACACTACTTGGCTCCAATGTGTGTTTGAGGCTGTACCTCCACGCGTGCCTCAGTGTATCTGGTCGGCTCAACATGAACTCCTGAATGCGATGTGTAATGAAGTTAATAAAATCTAACACTAAAAATTAAACTAAAACAGTGCAAATTCAATATAATACTACACATTAATGATCTGAATCGCGTTAATACGTGTAAGCTTGTGATGCAGAAAGGCAGAACTCCAACGTGTTTGTGAAAATAATTACGTGAGTCGAATCTTTTGTTTTGAAATAGTTACGTAAATCGGATTTTGTGTTTAGATTATTTAGTGTGAATCAAATATAATGAATGTACCTGAAAGTGTGAATGAAAAATAATCCTTAAGAATATAATTACGCTACTTAAATGTTTCATGGAATATGGAATTCAATCTCTTACTGATGGAGTTTAATGCCTCAACAGTCTAGCTAAACTCTGTCGCTTCTAAAAAAAAACTTTTGCATTTAGCTGATCGTTTCTAATAATTAAAAATATTATAAGTGAACACTAATCCCTTCATGAAAAATTCGCCTCCAACTACGCCGCTCGTGTTCTGTAATGGTTGTCAACATGACATTAACTCCTTAGTAAGCCTAGAATGGGACGTAACGGCTTATACACATTACTAACGAGTTTCCACAATCAACAAGGCGCCAACACACTGCTAATCCAAGGCGCGCTGACTGACGGACTCCTGGGAAGCATCCAGGGACACACGAGAATCACGACCCACCAAGGCTTTCCCTTCGCCGGTAATGACTCATTATGAACCCTCAGCCACACCTCGTTCGCCTCATTACTCACTGATGTGGGTGACAGTAATCCCGTATGATCGTCACGCCCACATATCGTAGACATTCCTTGACTCAGCACCTCACACGCCCACGCCAAGCCTTGTTAAAGATCGATGCCTTTTTTTATACTCTCTCTCTCTCTCTCTCTCTCTCTCTCTCTCTCTCTCTCTCTCTCTCTCTCTCTCTCTCTCTCTCTCTCTCTCTCTCTCTCTCTCTCTCTCTCTCTCTTCCCCTACCCCTCCCATCTGCTTCCTGCCGGGTGATGGAGGTTCGTCTGTCTCCTGTCCCGCTGCTCACTTTGCCTCATAAAAACAGTGTTCACGTTTTGTTTCACATGCTACATGACGTACCGACTTTACTTGTGTGTGTGTGTGTGTGTGTGTGTGTGTGTGTGTGTGTGTGTGTGTGTGTGTGTGTGTGTGTGTGTGTGTGTGTGTGTATGTGTGTGTGTGTGTGTGTGTGTGTGTGTGTGTGTGTGTGTGTGGTTATCATGGCTTCATGATAACCTTTCCACAGTCTACAATCCTCGCTGCAAGACCTAGACAGAAGACAATACGCTTTTCACCCACTGTTTGCTGAGTCGCCAACGATGCGTCAGGTCCGCGCTGTGAACTGACTCGGCGCTCACGTGGACATCAATAAACACTTG
>JAXIVD010007368.1:5000-7500 GCA_036785275.1 Cancer borealis
GTGTGTGTGTGTGTGTGTGTGTGTGTGTGTGTGTGTGTGTGTGTGTGTGTGTGTGTGTGTGTGTGTGTGTGTGTGTGTGTGTGTGTGTGTGTGTGTGTGTGTGTGTGCGCGCGCGCGTGTGCGTGTGTGTGTGATAGTTAAATAGATAGATAGATACATAGATAGATAGGGAATAGATGGTGATAGACAAAGATGTCGACAAAACAATGACTGACAGACAGACAGACAGACAGACAATACAATTTACAAACATTCCTCCTTGAAGAGACACAGCAGCCAGCGTCCACACGTCTCGCCCGCAGTGCTACGGGGAGAGTGAGTGACCAACCCGGCGGCGGAGTGTGACAGCGGCTGTATTGGGACCACCAGGAAGGGACACCACAGAGGAAGGAACAGAAGCCGTGTGCACCAAGACTTAATAACAACACCAGCAGGAGGAAAAAGAAAACGAATACCACGAAACAAGGAAAATAATCGATAATCCACAAGAAAATAAAAGCACAAACAGACTCCACCGGACCAGTCAAGCTATAAAAGGGAGCGCCTCTGAAGCTAATGTTATATGTCATCTTTATAAATTCATGTAATCATCTCTTGAAGCTTTTTATCAAATTCTCACTTACTCTCTGCCTGCTAAGTCTGTTCTAGTCATCCACTACCCTATTTGTGAGCCAATTTCTCCTTATCTGTTGTTTAAATCTAAATTGATCTAACTTGAACCCGTTGGCAAGAGTCCCGGTTTGCTCATTCACTATTAGGATCTTCTGATATCACCTTCGTTAACTCATTTTGTTTATTTGAAGAGCCTTATCGCGTCACTTGCACCTTTCGCCTCTAGGGAACACAAATTAAGGCTTCATCTAACCATGTACAGCAAATTTTTGACTTCTTGAATAATCGATGTCACTTTTCTTTTTCCTTGACAACAATGAGTCTTTATCCACTCTATAATGAGATCAAAATTGTACGCTATAATTAAACTGCAGCCTAACTTTAGTCAAATAGAGTTTCTATTTTTCTAAGATACTGACCTTCGGCTTGTGTTACTCACATTATCAACAGTAATATCTAATTCTACGTTACATCAGCTCCCTTAATATACTGTCTCGAGTCAGAAATTACTATCATTAAAGACTCTCTTTGCGATTCGAGCTGCTTAGATAGCTAGTCCAATTACTAGAGAGAGGACTTTTTTTTTCTTTTTCTTTACCTATATGGGTAATAAATACATTTGCTGATAACAACACATCAGCCACATTCCTTTTATGTTAGTCTGGCAATGCCTCAGTATCATGAGTTGCTCTAATTAACTGATCCATCATGATTTCTGCAGATTTGCTACTCAAACTACTTATCTCGGAGTCCAAATAATTGATGTACAGAATGAGTAATAGTGGTCTTAATACAGAGCCTTGAGAAACCACATAAGTGACACAATAAAAACAAGATTTCTCATAATAAACTTGAACTTTTGCTCCCTACCATTAAGCCACACTTGTATGTAGTTATAAACACAAATATATTCTGTGCCAGACTGACCACTACCTCAGCCTCGTCTAGATATCGATTCCCAAGTTCCTTATTAGCCGTGACATCCTTACCAGACACCATCCCTCGGCCCGGCATACTGGCTCGTCTCCACCACACAAGGATCAACTTCAAGGCCCATCTCAGCCGCCCTGACTGTTTCTTTGGCTCGTAAACCAGAAAGGGAGGTGTGGCATGCTGTAAGGGACGCCAGGAATGCTGAATAATGTTGGTTCTTCTAGTCTCAACGCCCCCCGCTGCGACAGTGATGGCGGAAAAATATTGCAATACTGACACACAGAATAAGGGAATTTACAGTGGACTGCAGGTCAGTGCCCGACTACTGCACCACCATACTTATTCACCACCACCACCACCACCACCACCACCACCACCACCACCACCACCACCACCACCACCACCACAAACCACCCGAACAGACAAAGGGGATAACCAAATATTCAGACCGAAAAAAAGGTCAAATTTGCTTCTGAGTCAACAAGTACAATACTGAGAGAGTCTTCACATCACTCCTTGCCTGAGGCCGCAAAATTCCTTGTTTGAGGCACCCCCCGTCCTCCCCCCCGCCACTAAGGGGAGCAGAAGGGCTCCTTAAATAAAAGAACAGAGTACGATACGTCTCCCCTAAGATTGTTCAGTGTCTCTAACGCGCAGTACTGAGCAGCTCCCGAAGGCCAAGTAGCAGCCCCCTGGTGCCTGTCTGGCGTGTGCTGCCTTTACCTTGGGTGGAGATAAGCAACACAGTAGTAACAGACCCATCAGCCTGCACCATTACCTCACCTGACACTCACCCGGACAAAACTCAACCACCATAACGTCTTCATTTTAAGATTTCAACTTCATTATTTTCCTTCTTGATGCAGCCTACCTATCCCTGTCTCAGTGTGAGCAGGTAAACTAACTGTCTAGGCACTGTGCATACTTTTGAGGAGCGTGCAGTGTCCAACTATGT
>JAXIVD010007368.1:12500-20335 GCA_036785275.1 Cancer borealis
TGCATAGTAGTGAAGAAGAAAAAAAACACAAAATAGTGGTATTAGGACATGATAGAAAGAAAAAGAGAAGGAAAAAAAGACTAAACATTATACTGAACACAAAAATTAAAACCAAAATGAGTAGGGGTTGTTGTTTTTTTTTTTTTTTTTTTTTTTTTTTTTACATCTGGTGACAATATTTGCATTTCCAAGGTAAGGTGTGAATAAGAACTTAATGAACAGTGACGAATGATGAATAAAATGTAAACGTGCACATTACCGAGGCAGGCAGGACTCCCACGCTCCGGCAGGCAGGTGAGGTGAGGGTCTAAAGGTACTCTGGCCTTACCTGAGGGACAAAAAAAGACCAAACACATTAATCTCGAAGCCAACACTGTGTTTACACCTGCCAAGAGTAACTATTCTTGGTTATATTATTCTCTCTCTCTCTCTCTCTCTCTCTCTCTCTCTCTCTCTCTCTCTCTCTCTCTCTCTCTCTCTCTCTCTCTCTCTCTCTCTCTCTCTCTCTCTCTCTCTCTCTCTCTCTCTCTCTCTCTCTCTCTCTCTCTCTCTCTCTCTCTCTCTCTCTCTCTCTCTCTCTCTCTCTCTCTCTCTCTCTCTCTCTCTCTCTCTCTCTCTCTCTCTCTCAAAAGTCTAAATTTATGCTGAATATTCCTTGACACTAATACTTTATCTTGCTCGTCTTGATCTAAGCACCGGTGAAGTGTTAAATTTCATCCACCCAACACACACACACACACACACACACACACACACACACACACACACACACACACACACACACACACACACACACACACACACACACTGGGATGACTTGTTAATGAGTCTCTGCGGGCATAAGTGTGAGGTGAGGCATAATTCAAGAGAGCAAGATCTTTCTCCTCTATGCCTCCTCCTTCCTCCATCCCTTTCCATCCTCTGCTTCTCCCTCCTATCCATCCCTCCTTCCTTCCTAGCTTCTCTCCATCCCTCTATCTATTCTTTCCTCCTTGTCTTCCTTTTTCCTATTACTGAAGCTAGTGTTTTGTGAATTTGGAAGGAACAATACTACTACTACTACTACTACTACCACTACTACTACTACTACTACTACTACTACTACAACAACTACTACTACTACTACTACTACTACTACTACTACTACTACTACTACTACTACTACTACTACTACTACTACTACTACTACTACTACTACTACTACTACTACTAGAAAGAAAGAAAGGAAGAGGAGGAGGAGGACGAGGAAGACGAGGAGGAGGAGGAGGAGGAGGTGCGCCTTTAACTAACTCGACCTGAATAATGGAAACTCGGGCCGCCCAGTCAATCAGCTTCTCATTTGAATATTCAGATTTCAATAAGGCATTTAAATGGAGGTCCGGAAGGAAAGAAATTGATGCTCTATTGAAATCATGAACAGAGTTTTCTGCTCAGCTCTCTCAGGGGGACGAAGGGCCACGGTGCTGCTCCCTTACCCTCCCTCCTTCTCCCTCACCCTACCTCACCCTACCTCGCCCTCCCTCACCTGACTTGTCTTTTCCCACTTTGATTTTTCTCTCACTCTCTGTCTCTCTCACCCTCGCTCCCTCGCCTTGATATGTTATTTAATGTTAATATATATATTTTTTCTTACACACAATGGTCTGTTCATGTCATTTTATTATGTTATCTTATATTATGTTCTCATATTTTCGCTCTCACATTGACTTTTATTTCTTCTCTATTTTTCTTTTTCTCTCTTTCTTTCTTTCTTTCTTCTTTCCTTCCTCTCATTGTGACATGTTTATCATCCATTCCGACTTGTTCTCTGTACTTTATTATTTTGTTCTATCGCTTTATCTTTTTTTTTTTGTATGATATATTTGTTTTTCCTTCTCACCTTCAGTTATTCATTTTTACTCTAATTCCTTCTTTATCACTTTGTTTGATCATATTCTCCTTCATCCCTCTTCACTACGTCCTTAGATTTTCACACTAACATCATCATCATCTTCACTTTGACCTATTCTCTGCTTACCCTATCTTCGCTCTGACCTCATCTGACCTTACTGACCTTTCCTCACCGTGACACAGACGAGCCACAAACTAAAGCAACTTTTCCTGTTATTTAAGCCCCAACTTTTCTAAGACTACCTCGCAAGATCATCAATTACCTCACAAGGCTATTTAAGAATCATTCCCAGGATTCCAAACCAGTTTTTAAGCGCTATTTGTGGCCATTTTTGTTTTGCTTCCAATGTGTATAAGAATCTCTGGATATTTTTTATTCTTTTTTTACTTTGAGGGAGAAAAGGTATCGTTTCATTTTTTTATTTTTTTTTACAATTTCTAATAATTTCATCCCTATTTAAGGATATTTTTTTTCCAAGACATTTTAGTATAGTTTCCAAACAATATTAAGCAATTTTCTTTTTTTTTTCTTTTTTAGTTCTTATTCCTTTCCCTCCCTTCCACTCTGAATCTATTTAACGCGACTTTTCCCCCAAAACCATTTAAGACAACCTTTCCGCAGCTTCCTACGACGCAACTTTCTCCAAACTTATGCTTAATTTAATATATAACTTAGCAGAGTCGAACCTGACCAAGTTTGTTTTTTTTGCTCCCTCTCTCTTTCTTTCTCCTTCTCTCCGTTAGCCCTAAAAAAAAATATTCCTTTCATTACCTAACCCTTTACACATCCATCCCTTTGAAACATAAATACAAACTACAAATTCACTTCGTTTCCTTAACAATGAATCGCAAGGAAAGTGGAAAAAAAGATCAGCACAAAGAAGGAACACTATGAATGCACAGTTTCCTTTGTGCCTAAGTCTTTTTCCTCTCTCCCTGGCCCTCCCTGCTGCCCTTTCTTAAGTGCCGGAGTTTATACAGAGAAGAGAAATATCACAGTCAACCCCCGGATTTTCGCATTGTACTGAGTCGGAAGGAGAAGGACGGGAAGACGGGGTATTAAGGTGAATGGGCAAAGTTCAAATGTATCTGGTGGGTGGTGACGGGCGAAGGGCGGAAGGACAAGAGTGTTACGGGGGTGAGGTGAGTGAGGGAGGGAAGGGAAGTGAGGGGAAGGCTGTGTGGTACTGTTGGTGAGGATGTGAGGAAAGGTAGGTGTGGGAAACAGGTCTATGTGTGGAAGGGAGGTGTGTGTGTGGATGACAGGTGCGTGTGTGTGTATGTTATTACAGGTGAGGTAAGAATCAACCCAGTAAGTCACACGAACAGTAACTAATGTAAATAACTATACGTAAAACAACAGATGTTATTCCCCTCCACCTCCTTGCCTAACCTAACCCATTACACTCCCCTTCATAGACTTCGAAACCCTTCTGTCTCATCCTTCTTTACCCTTACTTTCTGCCCCGCTGCTCCATGTCTTTCCTTATATCAGTGCCTCCCTGGGACTTGGAAAACACCTTGACGCTGGAGCCTAATACTCATTACTTGCTACCTGCCCGCTAATCACACATTCCTCGACCAGGTAGCACATAACACATAGCACATACATACACTCCAGAGTCTCGCCGCAGCCCACCAGGTAATAACAGGCATATCCGAGTATCTCATTTCATAATGAAGCGCAAACCCTTAAAAAAGGCTCAGATTACCCAAGATTGTAAAGGGTTTTGAACACAGAGTTTGGTTCGTTGGAATCAAATTGACCAGAACACCAATTTGCTCCGTCACAGTAATTTTTGCATTAATATATTGTGGTTTTTATCTGTCTCTCTTTATCTCCTTTCGTAATGACAATCTCGCCCCGCGGCGGGAGGGCAACTGCCTGGCTTCGGGCGGACGTCCTGAGGAGGGAGAGAGATTGGGTGGGAAGGGAAAGGAGGAAGAAAAGTGGATGCTACAAGCTACAGGAGGACACCCATTACGCATCACAGCCCATGCCATCAACCCATGCCTACTGTCACCACGCACACGCCTGGTGACACACTGCACACCCACACAACACACGAACGCCCTTGGGAATCTGCAAATGGCATGCCGCTCCCTCACGCCCCGAGAGGAGAATTCATACGGTTTTGCAATAAGATCCTGCAATCCTACTAGTTAAACATTCCCTTTGCCTCCACCTCCTCCTCCTCCTCCTCCTCCTATGGGGCACTGCAGTAATTACAAATAGCAGTCTCGGTGCCGTTTGTCACCCTAGCTATACATCCTGTGCTGTTCCTCTCCCTTCCCTTACCAGCTTGCAACTCTCCTCATACTCATTACTCTTATCTCCTCAACACTTCCCTCGCCTCCTTAGGATAACATTATATCCTTACACTGAGGAAGAAGGGGACGTTCAGAGGAGACATTTAGCTTCGAAACTGAAACGCATTTACTATCAACTTCCATCACAACCAAGTAGGTTATGGTTGAATTCAGCCCTGCACGATGCACATTGTCACTTGTATGTTACTTATTGAAAGGAAACTCATACTTACTGGACACAGAAACACCAAATTTTGTCTTCTCTCTGAACACAAGTAACGAAAGATAAATGGATAGGAATAGAGGAAGGACCGGAAAGAAGAAGAGGAAGAGACACAACAGGAGGAAGGAAAAAAGGAAGAAACACAAGGAGAAGGGATAAGAAGGGAAGGGAAGTAATCAAATCATCCCTATCAACACAGCACATCACTTCCCTATGCCCCTTCCCCCCTTACCCTACATCCCTTCACTTCTTACTCTATATCCCTTCACCCTCACCCCCTTCCCTTCCCTCACAGGTCACTTACGACTCTACCATTCATCAGGAAGTGGTCACAATCAACATTACAAGCACTGCCTCAAACACTGTCATTACACTCTTCATAGTGACCTGCTATACGTAATGACACACTTTAAAGGTAGTAGAGTGATAGGTTAATTTGATGTTTTCCATATGTATATAGTAAGCTGGATCATACTATTCTCTCTCTCTCTCTCTCTCTCTCTCTCTCTCTCTCTCTCTCTCTCTCTCTCTCTCTCTCTCTCTCTCTCTCTCTCTCTCTCTCTCTCTCTCTCTCTCTCTCTCTCTCTCTCTCTCTCTCTCTCTCTCTCTCTCTCTCTCTCTCTCTCTCTCTCTCTCTCTCTCTCTCTCTGGCGACCATTTTTACCTTCAGGATATTCTCATTACATTCAATCAAGATGAGAGAATTTCACGAACGCCTCCATCACATTCACTCTCCCCTCCACCCACCCCTCATTCCCCTTCCCATCAACCTCCCTTCCCCTCACAGCCTTTCCCCCCTTCCCCTTCCCCTTTCCCTGCCTACCCCCGTCCCCTCCACTCCCTTTTGACCCGGTCGTAAAAAAGTGAAATAAAGTAATAAGTAGAACATGGTATTACCCGAGGCGACACCCGACCAGACAAGATAAAAACAACTCTAGCTGGACTCTCTCTCTCTCTCTCTCTCTCTCTCTCTCTCTCTCTCTCTCTCTCTCTCTCTCTCTCTCTCTCTCTCTCTCTCTCTCTCTCTCTCTCTCTCTCTCTCCCCCTCCCTCCCTCACTCCCTCTCACTCCCTCTCACTCCCTCTCACTCCCTCTCCCTCCCTCTCCCTCTCCCTCTCTCTCTCTCTCTCTCTCTCTCTCTCTCTCTCGGTAAAGGCATAGATAGACATGTTTTATAAGAGTGATGGATGGATGGATGGATAGATGAATGAAAGGAAGGAAGGAAGGAAGGAAGGAAGGAAGGAAGGAAGGAGGGAAGGAAGGAAGGAAGGAAGGAAGGAAGGAAGGAAGGAAGGAAGAAGGGAAGGAAGGAAGGAAGGAAGGATAAATAGATAGATGGATGGATGGATGGATGAAAGAATGGATGGATGGATGGATTGGATGTACACAAATTAATAAGACAAAGAGATAGAACAAAGATAATGTGTATGTGTGTGTGTGGGAGGGGGGGAGGGGGGATGTACTAACACACACACACACACACACACACACACACACACACACACACACACACACACACAGACACACACACACACACACACACACACACACACACACACACACACACACACACACACACACACACAGCCAGGTAACCCCACACACCTCTCCAAACGGATGAAGTATGAATGAGGAAAAAATTATTCATCCATCGCTCACTAGGGGCTTTGCAGTTTTTAGTTTCAACAGTAAAAATAAAATAAATAAATAAATAAATAGTAATAACAATAATAACAATAATAATAATAATAATAATAATAATAATAATAATAATAATAATAATAATAATAATAATAATAACAATAACAATAAAAACAAGACGAACAGAATACCCGATGTATAATAATTGTCTGCAAAAAAAAACGATACAAACTGAATATAAAGGAGTTACATAAAGATACACAATAAAGAAAATACAGTAAGAAAAAGTGGAAAGAATGTATGAGGGGAAAAAATACATCACCATAACTGGAAGAAAAGAAAGTCAGTGGAAACAAATTTTAAAAAAAACGAAAATGTAGAGTTAGAGAAAGAAAAGATAAAATTGATGATGATGACGCGGAGGAGCAGGAGCAGGAGGAGGAGGAGGAGGAGGAGGAGACGGAGGAGGAGGAGGAGGAGGAGGAGGAGGAGGAGGAGGAGGAGGAGGAGGAGGAGGAGGAGGAGGACCAAGAAGAGAATAAGGAGGGACAGGATGAAAAACAAGCAATAGCAACGAAAGAGGAGGAGGAGGAAGAAAAAGAGGAGGAAGAAGAGGAAGTAGAAGAGTAGAAGAGAAACATCAAAAGAAGAGGAGAGGAAGGTGGATATAGTGACCTTTCCCCAGGGCGAGCGAGCACCAAGCGACACACCAGTAAATATACATGAGATGGAGACGTCGCAGCGCCGCCCCCCTTCGACCCCCTTACCGCCTCCTGCCGCCTGGTTAATGCAGCGGCGGTCAGGTGACATTATTCGACATTTAGCAGCAGCCTAAGACGGTACTCGAGAACGGGGGGGGCGGCAGGAGGAGGAGGAGCCGCGTCTCTGAGTATTATCCAGCGTTATAAAACCATGAATGCGAGAGTGAACTGGTGTCTCGGGCCGGGCTGGTGGTGGTGGTGGTGGTGGTGGTGGTGGTGGTGGTGGTGGTGGTGGTGGTGGTGGTGATGGTGGTGGTGGTGGTGGTGGTGGTGGTGGTGGTGGTGGTGGTGGTGGTGGTGGTGGTGGTGGTGGACACACGACTCGTAAAAAGGTCAAACGACTTATTCTTGTGATGTAAATACGATTAGAAACACAATGCAATTTATTCGTTGCTGCATTTCGTTTGAAGGTATAATTTGCATTTTCTTTTTTTTTCAGTGATTCACCAGGAGGAGGAGGAGGAGGAGGAGGAGGAGGAGGAGGAGGAGGAGGAGGAGGAGGAGGAGGAGGAAGAGGAGGATATCAATATTAATAAGAAGAAACATAATAATAATAATAATAATAATAATAATAATAATAATAATAATAATAATAATAATAACAATAATAACAATAACAAAAATATCAATAACAACAACACCCAAAAATCATAAAGTTCCAGATACAAAAATACAAAAAAACAAAAACAAAGGACAAATCATTTCATAATTTTCTTACATAAACAAAACTATTTCATTTTCCAACAACATCCTTGCAGCGTTTGGGGATTAATTTTTAACACCACACCAGCGTTGACACAGATCTTCCCGCCTCAATGTGACCAAATAATACCGTGGCGTGGCGTGGCCAGGTCAGGTCAGGTCAGGTTGTCAGAGTGGAGAGTCGACCTAACACAATATTCTCCTTCACTCGATTCCTAGAACACCAACTCGATGCCAAACAAGGTATATCTTCGCCCATGTGTGTGTGTGTGTGTGTGTGTGTGTGTGTGTGTGTGTGTGTGTGTGTG
>JAXIVD010007369.1:0-5000 GCA_036785275.1 Cancer borealis
CCATGGTTAGAATTACGTTACCAAGTTGATTAATATATGATTGATAACCCGAAGGAGAAATCTCACTTTAGTACTGAGCTATGTAGTGATTTCCTTGTTATTTAGTCTATGTAGTTAACTAGTTATTGATATCATCCTTAGTCCTGAATCTGTATTTCCACCTTCCTACGACTTGCACTCATTTAGGAGAGGAGTATCAACACACCTGTAACCTTAATTTGACATACCATTTTTATACTCTTTCAATCTTAGGAAACCGGTAATTTAAAAGGATTTTTATTATAACATTTTTTATTGCCCTTAGCCGGTTATCCAATAGCATAGAAAAAATAAGTCGGAAGGTAGAGCAAGTAAACTGACATTCTTGCGGCCCCGAGTTCGCACACCGAGATGTAAACAACGAGGAGTAAAAACAAGTTCATACGCTCCATGTTTTCTATTACTGCGTCAGGAGGTTCTCAAACACGGCGATTCAAGGTCACGTATCGGAATAAGAGTGCAGAGTCACTTGGAGGGAGGAAACAAGAAGACAAACACCAGGACATCAAAGACAAAAACTGATAATAAAAGTTCTGGTTATATCAGAGAGAACTATAATCATCTCCTCCTCCTCTTCCTCCTCCTCCTCCTCCTCCTCCTCCTCCTCCTCTCCTCCTCCTCCTCCTCCTCCTCCTCCTCCTCCTCCTCCTCCTCCTAGTCTCGTCTCCGGATGCTCACAACTCATCCCCCTAGACGCCTCCCACCCACTTATCCCAACTCTTGATCATCTCAGCATAATTATCTTCGCCGTAACTCACACACACAATGGTCCACCAACGGATCGCCAACCATTTTCTTGCCAACACAAATATTTCAGAGTTTATATACGCGTCTATGTGTGTGTGTGTGTGTGTGTGTGTGTGTGTGTGTGTGTGTGTGTGTGTGTGTGTGTGTGTGTGTGTGTGTGTGCTCGAGGGATGCTGATACTTGGGCCGAGGGGAAGGATGGAGGGGAAAAGAGTTAAAAGAGGCGAGTTTTATAGGTTAAACTAGCAGCGTATTATTTGTTAATGGAGAAAGAATGAGAGCGAGAGAGAAAGAGAGAGGGAGAAAAAGAGATTTTTTTGGTGTGTGTGTGTGTGTGTGTGTGTGTGTGTGTGTGTGTGGTGTGTGTGTGTGTGTGTGTGTGTGTGTGTGTGTGTTGTGTGTGTGTGTGTGCACGCGCGCGCTGGACCAGTGCTCTCAGGAAACGCATTAATTTAGCGTGGTGAGTGTTTTCCATCTTTTGGGTAATGTTTTGGAAACAATATTTTTATATATTTTTTTATTTATGTTTAAAAAGTTTTTTGAAGAATGCATAAAACATGTAAATTAGCAAGAGGAAGGGAGGGAAGGAAGAAAGGGGAGAGAGAGAGAGAGAGAGAGAGAGAGAGAGAGAGAGAGAGAGAGAGAGAGAAGAGAGAGAGAGAGAGAGAGAGAGAGAGAGAGAGAGAGAGAGAGAGAGAGAGAGAGAGAGAGAGAGAAGAGAGAGAGAGAGAGAGAGAGAGAGAGAGAGAGAGAGAGAGAGAGAGAGAGAGAGAGAGAAAGAGAGAGAGAGAGAGAGAGAGATAGAGAGAGAGAGAGAGAGAGAGAGAGAGAGATTCGTGCCTGGTATATAAGACCCTAGGATCATGAGGGGATGAGGGGAGTGAGGAGTGAGGGGACGCGGGAGTGGCTGGCTGGGGAAATGGAATATAGTAAGGGGATGGAGGCGGAGTGTAAGTGATATGACATAGCGAGGGTGTGTCGAGGGTGTGTCTAGGGTGTGTCTAGGGTGTGTCGAAGGTGTGTCTAGGGAGTGGCTAGGGTGTGGCTAGGGTGTGGCCAGGATGCTTTATGTAAGTGTTAAACATTATATCTTACTTGCTCCATCAAAATGTTAAAATAGGGTTACTAATCAACGCTGGCGTAGGCTGTGAGGAGGCGTAAGAGAGGGTGGAGAGATGAGTGATGGTGGTGATGGTGGTGATGGTGGTGATGGTGGTGGTAACAATGATGCTGAATAATATGAAATGACAGATAAACACGAGAAACACAACTTGTTTTTCCCCACTTTCAACACCCTTTCAACACCACTTACACCGACACTAAACCACTTGCGCTAAAATGACGAATTTACGCTAAGCACACACAAATAAACCTTGAGTTACGACCGCTTCCTATGCAAACCTCACCATGGAGTCAGTCTATAAACAGCGTCCACGACCACAAACACTGCTCGCTGAGGCCACTTTAAGCTGCTCGGTAGACGCAGAGGTGAGGAAGCAGCTTACATCGCCGTCCATCAAGAGACTGGACCTTTCGGGCACAACATAAGTACACTACGATGACTTATTATGAGGCTTTACCTGGCCTGGGAGGACGTACGTGGGCTGGTGGCGTTGAACTAAGGAAGGAAGGAAGGAAGGAAGGAAGAGGGCATAAGGAAAGAAGGAAGGGAGGGGGAATAAGGAAGGAAGAAAGGAAGGGAGGGGGAATAAGGAAGGAAAAAAGGAAGGAGGAATTAGGAAGAAAGGAAGGGAGGAGAAATAAGGAAGGAAGGAAGGAAGGAAGCGGGAATAAGGAAAGAAGAAAGAGAGGGAGGTTAAGAGGTCCGTTGGTAAGGAAGGAGTAAGGTGAATCAGTATATAGAGGGGAAGGGAAGGAGGCAGAAAAGTAGGTAAGTTGATAAGAAGATAGAAAGAAGTAGACGGTAGTTATTTATTTACTTACGTAAGTAGATAGGTAGGTAGGCAAGTAAGTAAGTAGGTAGCTAGGTAGGTAAGTAAGTAGGTGGGTAGGTGGGTAGGTAGATAGGTAAGTAAGTAGGTAGGCTCAACACATTTTAATATCCTTAAGGACACCATCTTAAAGCGACCATTAGCTAGGCCTAACCAAAAAAATTAAAGGGGACATGAAAGTGCTATCCATTATTATTATCCTCATCATCCTTTTGCACTACCATTATCATCACTATTATCATCATTATCATTACAACTATCAAAGCACGTACGTCACCTAGAAGTGGACACCAATTCCTATACAGGTCAGAGAACCTTCAACAGGGTCGTGATTGACACCTCAAATCACGTTTTAATGGATGTCGCCTCTTCTCCCTCTCCTTTCATCTCCTGTTTCCCTTTTGAACCTTTTATTGGTGTCGCTGCGCCTCACCACTCCACTTCGCATTCACTAAAGGTGGAGGGGGGCAGCGATCCCTCCTCCACGCCCTCCTCCTCCTCCTCCTTTTCCTCTATTTATTCATTAGGTGTATTAAGGCCACTCTGATACTGTCCCCTTTTATTATGTTGATGACTACACGACACAATTTCCACGTTATTTGTTAGGCACTTACTTCAAAGGGAGTTGTGTCCTTTTTGCACTGACAGCTACACATTTGGCAACTCCTACCTAACCTTTCTCTGTTATTTCTGGATATGACAAAGGTAACATTTTTTTTCTTTTTTTATTTGTTACGTTATTTTTTTTGTTTTATGTATCGACACAGTCTTTCTTTCCTACACTAGTTTTTTCTCTCATTTAATGCATCATGCCGGTGTTGACGTTTTCAGTTTACGTTTAACTACACTAAAGCATATTGAAGTTTGCTAAATGTGGCACCTACATACAGTATTCTATTTGACGAGAAGCGAGTATTACCTCTGTTAGGTGGTTACAATGTTAATTTCTTGACAATATAAAATAAGTGTTTCTTATTCATATATTCTGTTCAGTAATAGTTATTAATTTACATTATTATTGCAATTTACACATTTTTTAAAATTCATTAACTATAGAAACACGACTTTCTAAATTCAACTTATTTTTCTTGCTAACTGCACACGCATTACCATACCCATACCGTACGTACCTTGTGTATACCTTACCTAACCTAACCTAACCTAACCTAACAGACGGTGGGCAGTGGTTTGCGGAAGAGGCAGAGGCTCGCCCCGCTAGTGCCATCTATACTCGCACACTGTTAAGTGACCTGAAATCACACCCTTATCTACCATTTCAACTTCGGTTGTGATTGTAACAGGTGCAGTATCGGAAATAAAATGTGAATACTTATGACTTAGTTCATGCATTTTTTACCCAGCATCCAAGAAAGAGAAAACATAAAAAGACGTCACTAAAGAGGAAATAGTATAAATTGAAAACAAATAATAGTTATGTTTTTGTATTGACGCTCAACTATTATTCACATTCATATATATCACCGCGTTTTTTCTTCCTTTATTACTAACATTTAATTTTATGATTTACTCATTAATTTATCATAACTGCCCTTCGCTATTTCATGACTTCTACAACAAGGCTCTAAGTGAACATCTAGCGTTTACCTCGTAGACTAGAGTGATGTGGATTATAAAGGAATGTGATGTGTCCTTATAAACCACATTATTCCACCTTACTCTATCCCATACATGACTTAAGAAACTCCTATATACCAAGGCTACTGAGATCCATTGTTACCTTAATACCATATCTCCCTTTAACCTTGTACCATCACTTCGCTTAATAATTTACTCTCAGGTTTTCTATGTTTAAGTCATATAAACACTCCCTCTTTCCAGGAAACTACGCCTCTATCCACAACATTTAAAAGCTTAGGTATCTATTTTTTCACTCTTAACAACCTCACATTTGTTACTCTTTTTAAGTATTTCATTTCTAACACATCTACTCACTCTCTTAATATTGCATCTAATGTCTATCTATTCTCCAGTTGGCACACTAACCTACCTTCCGTCCCCCAAACTCCCATTAAAATAGACAACCTTCCCTTCCTCTTCTTATATTTATCTTCTGCAGCAATTATCATGTTGCGTCGCAGCTTCAAAGACTTGAATCTTTACTATCCTTCTCTAAGCTCTTTCTATTTGTCTCACACCTTCTCTAAGTCACCTTAATCTAAGTCATTACTCCTTATTGTCTTTGCTTCTTCTGGCTTGTATATTTCGGCGAAAGCACAACTCTATTTTTATATCTTTAATTACC
>JAXIVD010007369.1:10000-20326 GCA_036785275.1 Cancer borealis
GTCAGCCGCACGAGTACATGTGGGTGTGCACTGCAAGGACGTAACCATTCATACATCAATAAAGCAATACAGGAACCACAAGCTTCTTATACACTAACAAACACAGACATTAGAGTAACGTTGGCGGCTGATAGAGAGAGAAGAAATCAGGGACGATATAACATTTCACATTTCACATTACACTTGAACGAACAAACTATGAAGAATGAGTTTTTATACACTGTTCACACACACTCCAGGCTGGTGGTGGCTTGGAGTCAGTCAGTGTTGCCAAGTCAATCCAGTACATACCCTTAGTACAATCCTTAGGCATCTAAATACTTTTCCGACTATTAAATCATATTTGCTTTTGCGTCAATGATTTTTAACCCAACGTCAGAACTTTGTGTTAAAGATGAACAAGAAGAAATGAGAGAAAAAAAAGATGAGGAATAGGAGTAGAATGGTAGGAGAATGAAGGGGACGATAAGGAGGAGGAAGACGAATACAAGAACAAGGTAAAAGTACAAGGAGGAGGAGGAGGAAGAGGAGGAGGAGAAGGAGGAGGAGGAGGAGGAGGAGGAGGAGGAGGAGGAGGAGGAGGAGGAGGAGGAGAAGGAGGAGGAAGAGGAGGAGGAGGAGTAATACAAAGGAGTACAAAGGAAGAACAGACAGCAACAGTCCTACTGGACCTAACGAGGCTGTCTGTTTAGCTACACTACTACTACTATAATATCTACGTGATAGAGACAAAAGGACAGCAAAGTGGCAGGCTCCTCCCCACCCACCCCTCCCTCCAGCCGAAGCTGGCCGGAATAGGAAGTGATACCATGTAGCATGAAAAAACTAACATGGAATTTGTATAGGAAAGAAATAAAAAAACAAGGAGTAATCTATGCTATTAAAAAAAATAAATAAATAAATAAAATTTACGCAGTAGTGAAATATTCGACTTGGTGAACAGATGCTAAGTGCTTATCGAGTTTTTTCTTAAATGATTCAATTGTAGTACTGTTGACAATTTGTGCTGGGAGAGAATTCCAAACATTTACGATTCTATTGAAGAAAAAGTGCTTCGCTTCATTTGATCTAAAGCGCTTACCAATGATCTTGAAGCCATTGTTACGGGTGGAGCTTGTGAGATTGGTAGTTACATAATCATTTATGTTAATATTATCAAAACCATGGAAAATTTTAAAAACCTCAATTAGATCCCCTCGTAGCCTACGTTTGGATAAACTGAATAAGTTCAGCTCCTTTAGACGTTCTTCGTAAGACTTGTTTCGCAGTCTTGGGATCATTTTAGTAATTCTTCTTTGTATTCTCTCCAGCTTATTAATATCTTTTTTATAGTATGGTGACCAAAATTGAATGCAATATTCTAGATGAGGGAGTACGAGTGCATTATATAATGTAAGGATAACTTTTTCAGATTTATAATCAAAAGTTCTACCGATGAAACCGACAAGTTTGTTAGCTTTTTTTTTTACAACGTCTGAACAATGTTTATCTGGTTTGAGGTCGTTACTAATAGTTATCCCTAAGTCTTTTTCATGGTTAACCTTGGAAAGTTCAGAGTCATTCATTGTATATTTATTGAATTGATTATTGCTAACGATATGCAAAACTTTACATTTATCAACATTAAATTTCATTTGCCATTTCTTTGACCAATTGACTAACATGTTGAGGTTTGATTGAAATTATAGTTTATCGGCGGTTGTAGTTACTTTACTCGTGATTTTCGTATCGTCGGCAAATTTTGATATTTTACAAGTGAGGCCTTCATCAATATCATTTACGTAAATTAGAAAAAGAATGGGACCAAGTACTGGGCCCTGTGGCAACCCGCTTTTAACGTCTCGCCAGTTAGATGATTTACCGTTTATGACAACGCGTTGTCTTCTTTCGGAAAGCCAGTCTTTAACCCATTTAAGAATATTTACAGATATGCCGTGTGATTCTAATTTTTTTTAATTACCGTTTGTGGGGAACTTTGTCAAACGCTTTTTGAAAGTCGAGATAAATTATATCGACCACTTTTGTCTCGTCATAAATGTTGAATACATCGTTATAAAAGTCAAGGAGATTCGTTAAGCAAGATCGTTTGTTTCGGAAACCATGTTGAGAATTATTAATCATGCTATTTTCTTCAAGAAAAGTCACTAGTTTATCGCGTATTATAGTTTCCATTAATTTACCAACTACGGATGTGAGGCTGATTGGTCTGTAGTTAATCGGTAGTGTTTTATCTCCTTTCTTTTGTATAGGGGTAACATTTGCTAATTTCCAAATGTCGGGAACTTTTCCAGAATTTAAAGATTTATTAAATAGTATTGCAAGAGGTTTGCTGATTTGAAATGTTGCCTCTTTTAAGACTCTCGGTGCAATACAATCAGGACCAGGAGTTTTATTTACTTTAATTTTATCAAGTGCCTTAGTTATTATATCCTCAGTAAAGTGACAATCGCTTAAAGGAATTAAGTTAGGTTTAGCTGGGGTTACTTCCTGGATTTCATCGGTGTCTTCAACAGTAAAAACGGATGCAAAATAATCATTTAGTACTTCGGCCATTTCTGATTCTGTATTTATTTCCTTACCGTTTTCTAGGTGGAGTGGGCCAATATTAGTTGTGATAACTTTTTTATTACGTACGTAGGTGTAAAATTCCTTGGGGTTGGATTTAGTTTTATTCGCAATATATATTTCGAGATCTTTTTTACTTCGTCTAATCATCTTTTTTGTTTCGCGTCTTAGTCTTTCGTATTCTATTTTATCGTTTTCGTTTTGTGATAGTAAATATTTATCATGTGCCCGCTTTTTAAGTAATAATCCTGCCTCAATCTGGCTATTCCACCATTTTGGTTTATTAATATTTTTATTTTTACGTGGACGTCTCTTACAAACGGGAATGCATACTTTAACGGCTTCATTTAAGATGTTATAAAACTTTTCCCACGATCTATTTACATCGGTTTCGTTGTCTACTATGCTCCAATCAGTATCTGCTAAAAGCTTTCTCAGTTTTTCAAAGTTACCTTTGCGATACATGAAGATAAGTTCTTCGCTTACGTTATCTTTGTAAACTTCGAGATTTATGTTAAAAGAGACAATTTTATGGTCGCTGGTACTGAATTCAGGGCCCGTATTAACGTATTAAGTATTAAGGAGGAGGAGGAGGAGGAGGAGGAGGAGGAGGAGGAGGAGGAGGAGGAGGAGGAGGAGGAGGAGTGGTGATGATAATGGAAAGCAGATAAAAGAATAATGTCAAAGGTAACGTCAGTGCGAGACAACATACAAACAAGAACTCGATGCACTGCGACGGATGGATCAACTAATATATTTCTGCCGACGTGTCACTATCACAAGGGAATAAAGGGATTAATCAGCTGAGGAGGACAAAGGCTTGGCGGGAAAGACAAAGAGCGGCTGAGGAAGAAACGGGTTTGGTGCGGGAAAAAAGTTAGCGGAGGGAAAAAAAAGTTCGTAGGTCAGAGAAAGAAAAGTGTTTGAGAAATTACTTAACGGGAAAAAGAAAATATACGAAAAAAAGCTTCATAAGAAAGGAGAAGAAAGCGTAAAAAGAA
This sequence comes from Cancer borealis, assembly GCA_036785275.1. Lineage (NCBI taxonomy): Eukaryota > Metazoa > Arthropoda > Malacostraca > Decapoda > Cancridae > Cancer > Cancer borealis. The sequence goes on from JAXIVD010007369.1 coordinate 13,567, forward strand.
AGGATCAGCGAAGGAGAACAAGGGTTTGAAGGAAAAAAAATGTTAGGGGGGGAGTCACCGGGGAAATATATTGAAGCTTAGTAAGGCAATGGATAAGACTTTGATAATTGCATTACATGTTTCCACGAGTTTTACCTTTGATATCTTTTACCCGCAACCACACACACACACACACACACACACACACACACACACACACACACACACACACACACACACACACACACACACACAAACACTTGCATATCTCCTCACACCTGGAAGCTTCTCAGGATAATCTCACCGGTACATACAATTAATTTCCTAAAGCTGCAAAACTCTGTGAAAAAAGTAATCACAACCACGACTCTGCAGCTCCCAAAACAGAGGCGTGCGTGCGTGCATGTGTGCGTGTGTGCGTGAGTGTGCAGTGGTGCCAGCGGGAGAGTGTTCCTTTCACGCCCCCTCACCATAACGAAGCGCCACCAGCAGTGTTACCAGTGAGTTACGCGGCATTATAAAGCAGTGCATAATACAAGGCGGCTCGTATGTCACACAATAACATAGCCTTTAGTATACACTCAGGACCGCAATGTTGGACCCAGTAACCTTAATACACGCTGGAACGCCGCCACTAACGCTCCTCTCATACATATGTCGCCTTCATACAATAATACTACGTTGTTTTTCTTTACCTGTGTTTTTTTTAATGCATAAGGATAAGCGTTTTCATAGTTCACTCAGTTGTGTTTCATAATCATGCGTGGAATTCTTGTGTCGTAAAGCAGGTTAAGAGTCGAGACATCCAGGTTTGTAGGAATGTAAACAGAAGGATGTATATTTATTTATTTGTTCATGTTATTGTTATTACTATTATTATTGTTGTTAATGTTGATAAGGCTCCACCGATTATTTTTCCATCTTTTTATACTGATGTTCATGTCCACTCTCAGATTTTCATGAGGTGGTGGTGGTGGTGGACGGCCCGACGCTATGCTCATTCCACCTGAATTATACTAACTGTTCAAGGCTTGTGATTCTTTTCTACGTTCAGTACACCGTTAGTTCAAGGTTTCAGAGGAAGGTATGTTGACCAATAAAACATGTTAATAATCTTTAAGCCACTGGGTAACAGAGGACAGCAACAGCTCTGCGTGAAGCATCGTGAGGCAAAAATACATGAATCAGTAGCATCTAGTTAAATTAATACTCATCGGAAAATATTATATGACACGTTTTAAGGTTTAGAGAAAGAAAAAAAAAACTGCCTTGGTATTGGTTATGTCGTAATGACGGAAAAAAAATGGATCAAATATTTCATGATGAATTTAAATTAATCACCTTAGGGTATTAGTAACACTTGATATACTCAACCCAAGAGAGAGTAAACTATGAATGCACAACCAACAATTATATTTCTAAAATATTATAAGTGAAGTAACAGAGAAAAAACAGGAAACATTTTGAGGCTGTAAGAAAAAGAAAAATAGAAATATCAAAGCTAATTATTGAAAACCAGTAACTGAATGACAAAGAAATCCAAGGTTTATAGAAAATTGAATAGAGGACTTTTACAACCTTGTACAATACTGAACTATTAAGCTTCAGTTCCTAAGATTTTCACCAGTTAAATAAGAATGTGTTACTAAAAATCAAGTACACCAATCATAAGAATGTTATAAATGAATGTTATAATACAATCTCAATAAGCAACGACTCAGACAAAGCAACAGAATGAAAGATAAATTGGAATACACATGCACTCCCTTCCTTTGCCTATCAACCACCCACAACAAAAAATATATATATACTTCTGCCAACGCATCCTCACTACCCACGTCAACTTCCTCCATCTGTCCCGCCGCCCACGTCAATACTCTCCCCAACATTTTTCTTACCCTTCTGTCCGCACCTTTATTAATCCACCGCCCACCTAAACGCTTTTATCTTTCCTCCGCCCCGTCAACTCCGCTCCTCCACAATGTAACGTTATCTCCGGCTTGTATCTCGCCTCTCCTTACACCAACGTAACCAGTAGGCGGGAGATTGTTGTTATTCTTACCACCACCACCACTACCACCACCACCACTACCACCACCACCACTACCATATAGGAGAATACAATACTAGATTACCATTACTACTGGTGCATGGACGTATACTAATGTCTCTGTGCTTAGCTGGTGATTGCAGGAGTGACTGTGGCGGCGAATGATCATCAAAAAAAGTGTTCAATTGCTGGAATTACCGTTCCTCGCGAGCACGTCTGTCTGTCTAACGGCGCCGATCATCACTTCAACCTTATCTTATACGTACGGCAGCTTGTATTCCAATCCACTGAGTATAGAGGAGAGAATACGTCAATGCGGAGTGGATTTACGTTCACAAAGGTCACTGATGGTCCCGAGAGCTCAAGGGATTCAAGGCACGAGGCGAATATCAGAGAAATATTAGGGAAATGTGTCTCTCTTACCATTCTAACGAGACTAACACTCGCGCCTTTCCCATTAATCTATCTCCATGCACTCCACACACACACACACACACACACACACACACACACACACACACACACACACACACACACACACACACCTGGATTTGTGAATAATTAAGTTCTCCATCTGGTTTTAATCGTATCTGATCTCTGGAATCTTTAAGTGCTTTCAAAAAATGCCACCACACTCATGGGTCTCTGGTGACGCTGGCTGGCCCGAGACACACTGATGGAGCCGCACCTGTCGTAGGATCAGGCGATGGAGGAAAACAAGGGAAGTTTGGCGAGACTTCCGTATCTCATAGAACCAAACCACTGGTAGGGAAAAAAGTACATAAAAGTTTTAAACGCAACAGATAAATGATGCTTATTATCAACTTTTTCCTACAATGACTCACGCCTCCTGCTATACTACCTCCTGCGTGTGTGTGTGTGTGTGTGTGTGTGTGTGTGTGTGTGTGTGTGTGTGTGTGTGTGTGTGTGTGTGTGTGTGTGTGTGTGTGAGCGCGCGCACGTGTCCGCCATTAAATAATGTATGAAAGTGCAGCGAGGCTTGGTATTCCGGAAGGTGGTCGCGCACAGCCCCAATCAGGCCGCCAGACCCACGGGACTCGATTACTGGTCTCGGGAGTCACTTGGAAAATTGCCTTTGTGATCGAACAACGAAAAAAAGTAGAAATCTTATATGAGAAAAATCAGTGAAAGCGTCGTAAGTTTAACTCTAAATATAATAAAAGAGAAGAAAAAAAATGAATGAACCAAAAAATATAAAGTCTCTAATGACAAAAGTCTGAACTTGGCATGAAACACACCGCCATGATTTTCTGTCTTACACGATTAATTATGAGAAAATGACCAAAGTTGTTTTCAACCTTCCCGCCCAGCCCCCACTGGCCCTCCTTACCCCACCCACCTTCCCACCCAGCCCCTACTGGCCCTCCTTACCCCACCCACCTTCCCGCCCACCGCCTACCGGCCCTCTCCTCCACCCCGTTATGAGACCCACCCGGCCCACTCCTTCCCAGATCCTCTTTCACTCCATCCATCTGCCTGTCCAGAGAGTCTTTCCAGTGGTCTCACTGTAGTCCCTGAACCCCTGGACCCCTGCCACTCACCACCCTCCCATGCCAATCACTACCCTTCCCTACTACCCATCACCCTTCCCTTCCACTCACCACCCTTCCCTTCCACTCATCACCCTTCCCTGCCCCTCACCACCCATCCCTGCCAATCACTACCCTTCCCTGCCACAAACTTTTACCATCCTGGTGCTCTTCCCTTCACTCCTCTATTTACTCCACCTCCTCTTTCTCATTATCATCCTCCTTCCTTCTCCCCCTTACTCTGCTACCTCCGTTCTTCCTCTTTATCCTTTTCCTCCTCTCTGGACATCGTTGGCTCTCACCTTGTAAACGTTCCACAGTTCCTTCCTTCCTTTCTCGCTGCCACTAAATTGTTCCTCCCATCGTGACGGTGTTCCCTTCCTCTCCCTACCCTCCACGCCGTACAGGTCCGCGCTTCCCTCAGGCTGTGGAAAAGATGGAACCTGAACGCAGTGATACCAACCCTGCGAACGGTCTGGTCTCTCTCTCTCATTCACACCCTTCGCTGTTTTTTTAATTTTTATAAAGTATTCCTTATGAGTCTCCAGCCACTCTTGTACCTTGATATAGTTCCTCTTGCATCTCAGCCACACACACACACACACTCTCCCTCTCTCCCTCTCTCTCTCTCTCTCTCTCTCTCTCTCTCTCTCTCTCTCTCTCTCTCTCTCTCTCTCTCTCTCTCTCTCTCTCCCTCTCTCTCTCTCTCGACGTTGCTTCGGCCTAATTTCCTATAATCTCTCTTTCCTATGCCATCACGCGCCATTACCCGGCTATTTCTTGTTCCACATTTACTTCCTCACACACGATTACCTTACTCATAGCCTAGGAAGCGACGTGTAGTGTTACCCTGAATAGCTGTGTTTAACTTGTGTACGATCTAGGCTGTTGAAGGAGATGGGAGACGAGAGGACTTCACTGTTGCTGCTGCTATGTGTAATATTATAACTATTTTGGTATGTTGTATAGTCATTGTGGTAATCTATTTGATTTTTTTGCTTTGTTTTTGTATTTGATTTTTTCTCCTATCACGTATTTGGATGGTGGGGTTATACGTATATAAACGCTTGTGAATTCGATATCACTGTTAAAAGACAAAGTTTTATGGGTAATTATGCAAGTAACTGTATTTTTTTATTAGATGTTTTCTTAGAATTTTCTCTCAATTTCACTTCACTAAAGCTATTGGTATCTTATAAAACTATCATGGTATTCTATTATAAAAAATACTATATATTTTGTACTTAACTTTTCCTTCTATTACCTACTTATTTGGATATTAAAATGACAACAAAATCTTCGCGCATTTGAAATAAATACCATTGTTTTGTTTTTTAGGAGGGGGGGGGGGGTGCGGCAAATTACAGAAGTAAGGGTTTTTTGTTTCTTATTAATTTTACTTTTTCTTTTCTTTTCCTCCCACCTGGAGCGAGTGTTTAGTATTCCCGACACATGAGTTCCTTCCTGAATCCCGAGTCTCGCCGCAATGACACCACCCAATCTTCCATTCTCTCCTCTGATCGCCTCCGCTGGGATTGCTGTCTCTCTTGGACGCCTTCCTTGGTCTCCAGATTACAGTTATCTATGTGACAGACAAGAATATTTGGCGAAGAAAAAAAATGCCTCCAAGGACACACAAAATAATATATATATCTCTCTGCACTTTTTACTAATTTACTTGACTAATAGAGCGAAATTCTATTAAAAGTGTTGCATCTGAAACGTCTAAGAGAGAGAGAGAGAGAGAGAGAGAGAGAGAGAGAGAGAGAGAGAGAGAGAGAGAGAGAGAGAGAGAGAGGACAAATGAAGATACTCCGATGCTATTTTTTTCTTTTATTTTCTACCCGTAATCCATCTTCTTTTCACGCTGTCCCTTTCCCTCTCCCTTGTCCTTATCATCTCCATTTGTCACCACGTCACCCTGGCACAGTGTCCCATTCAAGGCCTGGCGGGGAACAAGTGAGCATCAGTTTACCGGCACGAAAGGCGATCCAAACCTCTATCCAGGATCACCTCAAACTTCTTCTTCTGGACAACACCTTCTTACTATGAACCTCGCTTCCTATTACCTATATTTCCTTGTGCTTAAGGCGATCCAAACCTCTATCCACGATCACTTCAAACCTCTTCTTAACTATAAACATCGCTTCCATTTTTACTTATACTTTCTTACGTTTCTTAATTAGATAAAAACTTCCTTTTTTTAGCTAACATCATTCCCTCAAACCACTCTCATACTGGAAAGGAAGGAAGTCACGAAGGAGGATGAAACGCTGCCAGACGTTAGTTAAGTAAGAGAGATGTAGGAAGAGGGAGGAAAGGAGGGAAGGAGGGAAGGAGGGAAGGAGGGAAGGAGGGAAGAGGGAAGAGGCGCTGGTAAGACAACATTAAAACAGGCAGTAAACAAGACAGCGTCAGGTTTGTGGGGGTGTTAGGCGGTAAGGCAAGACGTGTGTGTGTGTGTGTGTGTGTGTGTGTGTGTGTGTGTGTGTGTGTGTGTGTGTGTTGTGTGTGTGCCTGCCTCTATACTACCTTATTTTCTCTCTCTCTCCTCTCTCTCTCCTCTCTCTCTCTCTCTCTCTCTCTCTCTCTCTCTCTCTCTCTCTCTCTCTCTCTCTCTCCTAACGAACGACGTCGCCGTAGTGGGAAACAGAAAAGAAGAAAGCAGAGGCGAGGGAGCGAGGGAATAAAGAAAGAAGGGGAGAGGGAGAGAGGAAAAAAAGGAGGAAGGGAGAGGGAGGAAAGACCACAATCTCCCTCCTTCTGTCGGCAATACTTGAACTCCTTTCTCCTCCATTGCCGCTGACACCTCCATTCTCTCTCTCTCTCTCTCTCTCTCTCTCTCTCTCTCTCTCTCTCTCCTCTCTCTCTTCTCTCTCTCTCTCTCTTTCTGTATTTTTATCATATTTCCTTTATCTTTACCACTCATAACAACATTTTTCTTGGTTTCCTGGTGATTTGAATATGTTTTTTCTACCTCTTGTTAACAATATATCTTTTATTTCTTTTTCCTTTTATATATGTATTTACCTTCCTGTATCATGAGTATTTTCACTATTCATTCAACACGTTCAAAGAATATACATTTCCATATGACTACCACCAGCTACAGTGTTGTGTTATGATTGTCTTGTGTGTATATTTTCTTCGTTTTAACATTTTTTCCTTGTCTTCTTCATCC
>JAXIVD010007370.1:7500-17500 GCA_036785275.1 Cancer borealis
GGCAGGAGAGGAAGGCCAACCATGCAATATAAGTAAAAATAAATAAATAAATGCGTGGAATTAGATTAGTCTAGCCTATTACTACTGTCACTAACACTACTACCTGGCAAGCGATGTCAGGCCCCTAGCGACGTCCTTCCGAATCGAGATTTTGTAATTACTGTACATTAGAAGGAACTTGCTCAAAGTTTACTATGTTGACGAATAATGTTTTAGTTGCGGATTGGCTTCTAAGTATTTGTCCAGTCTATTTTTGAATGTATTAATTGTTTTACTGTCGACGACATTGGCGGGCAGGGAGTTCCAAACGTTAACGATCCGATTGAAAAAGAAATGTTTGGCTTCGTTTGATGTGAATCTTTTACCAGTAATCTTAAAAGTATGACGTCTTCTTGTTATATTTGATCGATCAAAAGTAATGTAATCTTCTGCATTGATATTATCAAATCCTTTAATTATCTTGAACATTTCAATTAAATCTCCTCTCATCCTTCGTTTTTCGAGGCTGAATAAGTTTAATTCTTTAAGTCTTTCTTCATAAGGTTTATTTTTCAGCCTTGGAATCATTTTCGTTATTCTACGCTGGACTCTTTCCAGTTTGTCAATGTCCTTTCTGTAATATGGGGACCAGAACTGTACGCAATATTCAAGATGAGGTCGTACTAGTGAATTATGCAGTTTTAATATGACTTTTTCTGATTTATTTTCGAAAGTACGCCCAATAAAGCCGACCAATCTGTTAGCGGTTTTAACTACCTCTGAGCAATGCTGACTGGGTTTTAAATCGCTTGATATTGTGATTCCTAGATCTTTTTCCTTGTTCACTGCAGAAAGTAGTTTTCCATTCATTTGGTACTGAACGTGATCATTATTTCTTCCGATATGTAGTACCTTACATTTATCGACGTTAAATTTCATTTGCCATTTATTGGCCCAAGACGTTAGTCGATCAAGGTCTGATTGTAAGACTTCTCTGTCACTTGTCGAAGTTACTTTACTGGCAATTTTCGTATCGTCAGCGAATTTTGATATTTTGCATGAGATCCCATCATCTATGTCATTAACATATATCAGAAACAAAATAGGGCCAAGTACTGAACCCTGTGGTACGCCACTTTTTACGTTTAACCATTGAGAGGAGACACCGTTTAAGACTACTCTCTGTTTACGTTCAGAGAGCCAGTCCTGAAGCCAATTGTAGATGCTACCAGAGATACCGTGAGTCTTTAGTTTGTTAAGCAATCGTTGATGGGGAACTTTATCAAAGGCCTTTTGAAAATCCAGATATATGATATCTACTGCTCTGCTTTCATCGTACGTGTCAAAAACATTGTAAAAGAAGTCTAATAAGTTAGTTAGACATGAACGTTTATTACGGAAACCATGTTGTGAGGGTTTAATTATATCGTTGTCTTCAAGGAATTTCACCATATTGTCACGAATGATTGTCTCCATTAATTTACATACTACTGATGTCAGACTGATTGGCCTATAATTTCCGGGTTGTGACTTGTCTCCCTTTTTGAAGATTGGGGTTACATTAGCACGTTTCCAATCTGATGGAACTTTACCAATCCTTAAGGATTTATTGAATATGATTGCAAGCGGTTTACTGATCTGATGCTTGACCTCTTTCAAGATTTTCGGGGAAATTTTATCTGGTCCAGGGGTTTTATTAGTTTTCATCTTATCAATTTTTTGTTCAACGTCATTTTCTACGATGAGTAAAACATTTAAGAAGTTTTCGGTTCTTCTAGTCTCGAGTGGTTGAAACGATGAACAATCCTCTTCTGTAAATACGGATGCAAAAAAGTTGTTTAGGATTGTAGCCATTTCATTTTCGTCGTTTGTGTGATTTCCTTGTCCTTTAGTAAGTGGACCGATATTACAGGTAAGGGCTTTTTTACTCTTAACAAAACTATAAAATTCTTTAGGATTAGATTTACATGATTCCGCTATATATTCTTCAAGGTTATTCTTGCTGCGCTTTATTAGTCTCTTAGTTTCGCGACGACCTCTGTCAAACTCAACTTTGTCATCTTGGTTTTTAGTTGATATATACTTATCGTACGCGTGTTTTTTGAGAGAGAGGCTGTTTTTTATCTCATCGTTCCACCATTTTGGTTTATTCTTCCTTGCTGAACGTCTGTAACGATACGGTACACATACTCTAATAGCTTCGTTCAGCTTTGTGGTAAAGGCCTCCCATGACCTATCAATATCTGATTCTGACTCTGACAACAGTTCACTCCAGTCAGTGTCTTCTAGAATTGTCCGCATTCTGGTGAAATTTGCCCTTTGGTAATTTGGTACCCTCTCCTTACTGTCATTTACTTTTATTTCCTTCATTTTCAAGTTGAACGTAATTATCCGATGGTCGCTTGAGCTGAAAACTGGGCCAACATTTACGTTGCTGACTATCTCTTCGCTTGTTGAAAGAATGAGGTCAAGGGTATTTAAGTCGCGCGTCGGTTCATGAACGTGTTGATGTAATTCGCTCTCTAATAAATTCGTGTACAGATCATGTCCTGCATGTGATCTTAACGGATTTCCCCATCTCGTTACTGGCAAGTTAAAATCGCCCATAATGATTGTTTCACATTGACTAATTGTTTCGGAGATTGATTCGAAAAGCAAACGGTCAATTTCAGCGGGTCTTCCTGGTGGTCTGTAAATCAATCCAAGTATTTTTCTGCTCGAGTTACTCTTTAATTCGATGAAAACTGTGTCCACTCCGTTGATGGGTTCTGTTTTAAGGGAGATCGGATGGAGCGAGCTGTGAATATATAAGATTACACCACCACCAATTTTGTTTTCTCTTTCACAGCTAAAAATTGTATAACCGGATAACTGAAATTCTGCAATGTAATCTCTGTTCGACGTGTCTAACCATGATTCTGTGACTCCTATGATATGGTACTGATCCATTGCGGCGAGAGCTTCAAGATCAGTGAATTTATTTCTGATGCTGCGAGCATTTACATAACAAACTTTAATATTCGGATCAGTAGCGTCATTTGCATTAGGATCAGTGGTGACGTTAGTAATTGGATCAGCTGTGACATTATTATTTGGCTCAGTGGTGGCATTACACGGAGAAACTATGATGTCTTTGCTGCTCTCGTCCGCTCGGCGTTTTTTGACCTATAAAGAAAAACTTTATCACTGAAAAGTCTGCCCAAACGAGCATGCCCAACACTGTTCAGGTGCAGTCCGTCGTACTGGAAAAGAAGTGGGTTATTGTAAAAGTCATCCCACAGGTTTAGGAAGGAGGAGGAGGAGGAGGAGGAGGAGGAGGAGGAGGAGGAGGAGGAGGAGGAGGAGGAGGAGGAGGTTACATAGCTGCACAAGGTTATAGTATACAGTAATAAAGAATGAAAGAAGCTAATGAATAGGGACGAGGAAGGAGAGTAGTACTAGGCAGGTATGAATGAGTAGATTACTATGAAAGGGAATGCCTCGCCACGTCACCTGTTGGTCTTAGTTACATGACTTGCAATGGGTGTTACGCGGCTGTCTGTGGCTTGAAAGTCACTGTCTGCTGGAATCTTGATCTTGGTGTTGCGTAAAGAGAACGATGACCTTGTATGTATGTGCGTTAGTGTACAGTAATGTAGCTGTAGGTATGGAAATAGGTGTGTGTGTGTGTGTGTGTGTGTGTGTGTGTGTGTGTGTGTGTGTGTGTGTGTGTGTGTGTGTGTGTGTGTGTGTGTGTGTGTGTGTATGTGTATGTGTGTGTGTGTGTGTGTCCCGCAGCGGCTGGCCAAACACCTGGTGAGGCCACTCCCGCAACGCACCTGCCGCCCACTCAATAAATTAATCACTCTGTATGCAAATGTAATCTAGACGGGATGGGAGGGAGGACCACTGGGCTAGGGCGGGTCTGAAACTGGGGCGGGGCTTGGGCGGGGCTGGGGGTGGGGCTGGGCTGTGGCTGGGGCTGGGGAGGAGTTGGGGCGGGGCTGGGTTGAGGGGGGATATAGGGCTGGGGTAAGAGGTGGGTATAGGGCTGGGGTGGGTTTGGGGCTGGGGCTGTGTGCGAGTTGGGTAGCGGTGATGAGGGGTGCCTGTCTGCCTGCCTGCCTGCCTGCCTGTCTGGGGTTGGTGGGGTTTGAAGGGGTAGATAATCAGCCTTTGTGGGAGTGGGAGTGTGGTGGGGGTGAAGGGAGGAGTACGTAGTAGAGAGGGGAAAAGGAAAAAAAAGTTTAATCCTGTCGCGCACGTATGGTGTGTGTGTGTGTGTGTGTGTGTGTGTGTGTGTGTGTGTGTGTGTGTGTGTGTGTGTGTGTGTGTGTGTGTGTGTGTGTGTGTGTGTGTGTGTGTGTGTTTGCTTATTGATTTGGTTATAGTGGTGGTGTTACGAGTACCAAGTTCTGGCCAGCACCACCTCGTCCGGATTCTTGTCTTTCCCTTTAGAATTTCCCAGTGATCTTTACGCCTTCAGATCAGGGTCACATTTCTCCATCATGTTTGGCCACGCTGGTAATAACATCAAGGAATTTCATTATTCTCTTCGCGTTATATTTACTTTCGCCTCACTCGTCTCACTTCGTCTCGTCTCCTCTCTGGGAAGATTTTGTGATTTCACCAGCGATTTTCAAGACGCCACACAGGCCCATCACCTTCATGCCGATGCCTCAGAACACCGCTGTCTCCTTCTTATGTGTGGGTTTGGACGCAAGGCTTCTGTCAGCATCAGTGTGAACGGAATGGTGACTCTACAGCATGTGTGTGTGTGTGTGTGTGTGTGTGTGTGTGTGTGTGTGTGTGTGTGTGTGTGTGTGTGTGTGGTGACGAGTCTCATCTGTCGTTACCAATCAGGTTGTTGCGAGCACCTTGTTAGGTACTGCAGGAAGTATTTTTGGCGGGGCGGGACGGGGCAGGGCAGGGCAGGGCAGGGCAGGGCAGGGCAGGGCAGGGCAGGGCACGGCAGGGCAGGGCAGGGCAGGGCAGAGCAGGGCAGAGCAGGGCTGGCTAGGGCAGGGTGAGGTGGGACACGGCAGGGCAGGGCAGGGCTGGATAGGGCAGGGTGAGGCGGGACAGGGCGGGGCAGGGCGGGACAGGGCAGGGCAGGGCAGGGCAGGGCAGGGCAGGGCAGGGCAGGGCAGGGCAGGGCAGGGCAGAGCAGGGCAGGGCAGGGCAGGGCAGGGTTGTATAGGGCAGGGTGAGGCGGGACAGGGCGGGGCAGGGCGGGGCAGGGCAGGGCAGGGCGGGACGGTGCACTATTTATGATTTTTCTACATATTTTTTGAGCCTAACGAGGTTGTCTCCTCTGAGAAGATGAGGAGGAGGAGGAGAAGGTGGTGGTGGAGGAGGAGGAGGAGGAGGAGGAGGAAGAGGAGGAAGAGGAGGAGGAGGAGGAGGAGGAGGAGGAGGAGGAGGAGGAGGAGGAGGAGGAGGAGGAAGAGGAGGAGGAGAAGGAGGAGGAGGAGGAGGAGGAGGAGGAAGAGGAGGAGGTGGAGGAGGAGGAGGAGGAGGAGGAGGAGGAGGAGGAGGAGGAGGAGGAGGAGGAGGGGTAAGGTTCTAGCGTCACCATCTCGTTAGGTTCGCGTTTGGACCACGTTTTCTTCGCTCGCACTTGAGGACTGACTTTATTGTTATTATTTTTTTTTTCATTTATATATTTATTTTCTTTCTTCCCCTCGTTAACGACGCTCCTCGCAACCTTGGCACCAACGACAGTTTTTTTCATTATTTTTTCTCCTGCCACTGTCGACTTTATAAAGCGAAGTGCCTATTAGTAGTGGAAGGAGGAGGAGGAGGAGGAGGAGGAGGAGGGGGGACGTGGCTGTTAGAGAAGGAGGAGGAGGCATGTAACTTAATCTAAGAGTAGAGTCACCAGGTGGCAGGTGGAGGAACACATAGGAACACATAGGAAGAACAAACAGCAACAGGCCTACTGGCCCTTACGAGGCTGTTTGTGATAAACTAGACTACACTATCTAATCTGGGATGAAGGATACAGGATAGTAAGGGTGAGGGATTCTCCCACCAGCCACGACTGGCAGGAGAGGAAGGCCAACCATGCAATATAAGTAAAAATAAATAAATAAATGCGTGGAATTAGATTAGTCTAGCCTATTACTACTGTCACTAACACTACTACCTGGCAAGCGATGTCAGGCCCCTAGCGACGTCCTTCCGAATCGAGATTTTGTAATTACTGTACATTAGAAGGAACTTGCTCAAAGTTTACTATGTTGACGAATAATGTTTTAGTTGCGGATTGGCTTCTAAGTATTTGTCCAGTCTATTTTTGAATGTATTAATTGTTTTACTGTCGACGACATTGGCGGGCAGGGAGTTCCAAACGTTAACGATCCGATTGAAAAAGAAATGTTTGGCTTCGTTTGATGTGAATCTTTTACCAGTAATCTTAAAAGTATGACGTCTTCTTGTTATATTTGATCGATCAAAAGTAATGTAATCTTCTGCATTGATATTATCAAATCCTTTAATTATCTTGAACATTTCAATTAAATCTCCTCTCATCCTTCGTTTTTCGAGGCTGAATAAGTTTAATTCTTTAAGTCTTTCTTCATAAGGTTTATTTCTCAGCCTTGGAATCATTTTCGTTATTCTACGCTGGACTCTTTCCAGTTTGTCAATGTCCTTTCTGTAATATGGGGACCAGAACTGTACGCAATACTCAAGATGAGGTCGTACTAGTGAATTATGCAGTTTTAATATGACTTTTTCTGATTTATTTTCGAAAGTACGCCCAATAAAGCCGACCAATCTGTTAGCGGTTTTAACTACCTCTGAGCAATGCTGACTGGGTTTTAAATCGCTTGATATTGTGATTCCTAGATCTTTTTCCTTGTTCACTGCAGAAAGTAGTTTTCCATTCATTTGGTACTGAACGTGATCATTATTTCTTCCGATATGTAGTACCTTACATTTATCAACGTTAAATTTCATTTGCCATTTATTGGTCCAAGACGTTAGTCGATCAAGGTCTGATTGTAAGACTTCTCTGTCACTTGTCGAAGTTACTTTACTGACAATTTTCGTATCGTCAGCGAATTTTGATATTTTGCATGAGATCCCATCATCTATGTCATTAACATATATCAGAAACAAAATAGGGCCAAGTACTGAACCCTGTGGTACGCCACTTTTTACGTTTAACCATTGAGAGGAGACACCGTTTAAGACTACTCTCTGTTTACGTTCAGAGAGCCAGTCCTGAAGCCAATTGTAGATGCTACCAGAGATACCGTGAGTCTTTAGTTTGTTAAGCAATCGTTGATGGGGAACTTTATCAAAGGCCTTTTGAAAATCCAGATATATGATATCTACTGCTCTGCTTTCATCGTACGTGTCAAAAACATTGTAAAAAAAGTCTAATAAGTTAGTTAGACATGAACGTTTATTACGGAAACCATGTTGTGAGGGTTTAATTATATCGTTGTCTTCAAGGAATTTCACCATATTGTCACGAATGATTGTCTCCATTAATTTACATACTACTGACGTCAGACTGATTGGCCTATAATTTCCGGGTTGTGACTTGTCTCCCTTTTTGAAGATTGGGGTTACATTAGCACGTTTCCAATCTGATGGAACTTTACCAATCCTTAAGGATTTATTGAATATGATTGCAAGCGGTTTACTGATCTGATGCTTGACCTCTTTCAAGATTTTCGGGGAAATTTTATCTGGTCCAGGGGTTTTATTAGTTTTCATCTTATCAATTTTTTGTTCAACGTCATTTTCTACGATGAGTAAATCATTTAAGAAGTTTTCGGTTCTTCTAGTCTCGAGTGGTTGAAACGATGAACAATCCTCTTCTGTAAATACGGATGCAAAAAAGTTGTTTAGGATTGTAGCCATTTCATTTTCGTCGTTTGTGTGATTTCCTTGTCCTTTAGTAAGTGGACCGATATTACAGGTAAGGGCTTTTTTACTCTTAACAAAACTATAAAATTCTTTAGGATTAGATTTACATGATTCCGCTATATATTCTTCAAGGTTATTCTTGCTGCGCTTTATTAGTCTCTTAGTTTCGCGACGAACTCTGTCAAACTCAACTTTGTCATCTTGGTTTTTAGTTGATATATACTTATCGTACGCGTGTTTTTTGAGAGAGAGGCTGTTTTTTATCTCATCGTTCCACCATTTTGGTTTATTCTTCCTTGCTGAACGTCTGTAACGATACGGTACACATACTCTAATAGCTTCGTTCAGCTTTGTGGTAAAGGCCTCCCATGACCTATCAATATCTGATTCTGACTCTGACAACAGTTCACTCCAGTCAGTGTCTTCTAGAATTGTCCGCATTCTGGTGAAATTTGCCCTTTGATAATTTGGTACCCTCTCCTTACTGTCATTTACTTTTATTTCCTTCATTTTCAAGTTGAACGTAATTATCCGATGGTCGCTTGAGCTGAAAACTGGGCCAACATTTACGTTGCTGACTATCTCTTCGCTTGTTGAAAGAATGAGGTCAAGGGTATTTAAGTCGCGCGTCGGTTCATGAACGTGTTGATGTAATTCGCTCTCTAATAAATTCGTGTACAGGTCGTGTCCTGCATGTGATCTTAACGGATTTCCCCATCTCGTTACTGGCAAGTTAAAATCGCCCATAATGATTGTTTCACATTGACTAATTGTTTCGGAGATTGATTCGAAAAGCAAACGGTCAATTTCAGCGGGTCTTCCTGGTGGTCTGTAAATCAATCCAAGTATTTTTCTGCTCGAGTTACTCTTTAATTCGATGAAAACTGTGTCCACTCCGTTGATGGGTTCTGTTTTAAGGGAGATCGGATGGAGCGAGCTGTGAATATATAGGATTACACCACCGCCAATTTTGTTTTCTCTTTCACAGCTAAAAATTGTATAACCGGATAACTGAAATTCTGCAATGTAATCTCTGTTCGACGTGTCTAACCATGATTCTGTGACTCCTATGATATGGTACTGATCCATTGCGGCGAGAGCTTCAAGATCAGTGAATTTATTTCTGATGCTGCGAGCATTTACATAACAAACTTTAATATTCGGATCAGTAGCGTCATTAGCATTAGGATCAGTGGTGACGTTAGTAATTGGATCAGCTGTGACATTATTATTTGGCTCAGTGGTGGCATTATACGGATAAACTATGATGTCTTTGCTGCTCTCGTCCGCTCGGCGTTTTTTGACCTATAAAGAAAAACTTTATCACTGAAAAGTCTGCCCAAGCGAGCATGCCCAACACTGTTCAGGTGCAGTCCGTCGTACTGGAAAAGAAGTGGGTTATTGTAAAAGTCATCCCACAGATTTAGGAAGTCAACACCTTCCTGTGAACAGAGGGATTCGAGTCTGTGGTTGATGATGAGCGCCTTGCCGTAGAACCTCGGTTCAGCATCTATCTTGGGAAGAATGCCTGAAATAACAATGTTATTAGACTTTGTCCTGTACTGGCGGATCATCTTCCTGTACTTTTCAAGCAACTCCTCGGGTCTTGTGGATGACACATCGTTTGTTCCTGCGTGGATGATAAAAAGAGTGTTATTGTCTGCGTCGCTGGTGACCTCTTCGCATACATCTGTTATATCGTCAAGCCTGGCTCCTGGAATACAGTAACGCTTTCTGTTATTTGGAGCGCGTCCACTGAACTCAATCAGCTGCCCACGTAGGATGGAGTCACCCACCAACCTTGTCTCTCCTGTTTTCTCTTGTGTCGATCCGATCACCTGGAATGTGTTAAAAGTCTTTTGTGTTAGTGGTTTTCTAGGGATTCTAAGAGCACCTCTAGGGTAGGGGGAAGTGGAGGAGGAGGAGGAGGAGGAGGAGAAGGAGGAGGAGGAGGAGGAGGAGGAGGAGGAGGAGGAGGAGGAGGAGGAGGAGGAGGAGGTGGAGGAGGTGGTGGAAGAGGAGGAGGCTGGGAGCCTTGTCCCTCCAATCCCTTCCTGAGACGTGCTGAGTACCTGGTATCTGTTAGAAATTTTCGTGGTTAGAGGTTCCCTAGGAATTATAGTAGGGCGCCCCCTGGAAACTCTCCAAGAATACGAGT
>JAXIVD010007371.1:0-2500 GCA_036785275.1 Cancer borealis
AGCAGAAGAAAAAGAAGAGAAGTGCTTCCTCCATAACGGCTTGTGTTGTTGTTATGATCAGCTGATTCCACAAGGTTAGTGGTTCTACTTGTGAGTGTGACCAGACTAATAGTCGTATCGCTGTAAATCCAGGGAAAACGGAAGCCAGACTAGCGTTAGCAATACCTAGTGTGACCGTAGCTAAAACGCCGTTACTGTTAATTGCCTTCTTGAGAAAGGATAACGAGGAAGAGACGTTCTGTTCGAGAATAAGGTCAAGTTTTGTTTTGTTTGAACAAGGTTATGTTGTTTGTCAATATAAGTCAAGGTTAGGTTAATCTAAGTTTCGTTAGATTAATATAGAAGATATTAAGTGTTCCTCTAGCGCTGTGCGAATCCCTCACTGGAATCCCTGTATTCATAAACTCTCCCGCTTGGCTCTCTGTAATAATAATGATTATGATAATAATAGTAATGATAATAATGGTAATAATAACTGTGTTTTCAAATACCATTTACCATCTAGAGCCCGTCAATGCGAAACTTCATAGTCCAGCATAAATATTCTTTAACTAATGAAAGAAAATACAATATAGGAGGCAGACTAAAATACACTACTTGATTCCTTGCCATCCATTACATTTTGTTAAGTAACCGGGGATCCCTACACCTGATTCGATATGAGAGGTGCAGGGTCCTCCTTGATAGTTGATGTGGTCCTACTAGTTGTCCATAACAATGTAATTTTGTTGTGAACTGTAGCATGGTATTTCCTTTAAAATTCCACCCTGTTGTACTTTTACAATAGCTGTAATTAAATGGTTAAGGAATATTTTATTGGTTTCATTAGCTTAAAAAATAAATTGCTGAATGCTGACTGAGTTTAGCTCTGCTTGATCGATTACATTCTGTGCTGTGTTTTCTGGGATGTCGAGAAGAATGTCTCAGTTGTAAGGCGAGCACGGTACCGTGGTTTACAGCAAAATCCAGATATACCTATCTATCTGGATCTTAGTTTACAGGACAGACTAAATGGTGACCGTACCGTCACGATGTATGCAACTTTTTCATGACAAGAGTTTTGTGGTGGACGTGGTCGCTGGAGAGAAGACACAAGAGGATCAAATATGACATTTTTCGTATCACGCAAATTGTTAATTGTTTTTCATATATATTGGAAATCTTACCCTAGTTAGATCCACTGTGATTTATGCATCACACATACATCAGATCTCCTCGTCACTATTTTGACTTGTTGCCGATTCTACTTTGATATTATGCAGAGAGAGAGAGAGAGAGAGAGAGAGAGAGAGAGAGAGAGAGAGAGAGAGAGAGAGAGAGAGAGAGAGAGAGAGAGAGAGAGAGAGAGAGAGAGAGAGAGAGAGAGAGAGAGAGAGAGAGAGAGAGAGAGAGAGAGAGAGAGAGAGAGAGAGAGAGAGAGAGAGAGAGAGAGAGAGAGAGAGAGAGAGAGAGAGATTCGCAGGAAAGCAAACTAATTACTTCAGCTTGACAGATCATGACATAGCAACAGAGTACAACAATAAAAGTTAGGTCGTAGCACGGAACTAGAGTTGGGTTTCTGGATTTCATGAAGAAATGTTGTCATTACATTGAGGAAAGATTAGCTTATAATCTATGATATGATGATGTGTTCAAGTTGTAATTAAGTATATTCTTATTCTTGTTGTGGCAAAACTATACGTAGATGGGGACGAGATGTGGGAAGTAAGAAGCCACCAGTGGTGAGCTGTCTTCGGTCAGTTAACTCTCATGGTGGATTATTGAGACTCCGAAACGTTGGCTTGCATGCAACATGATATCTGTCCGTTAGGCTCGGCAGCTTCGTGAAGAGATGGTGGATGAACACCCATTTCTATCATATCCTCTAGTCATCCTCGCATGTGTGTCTTGCCTCTGCCTTTAAGAGGCGTGTGGCTAATGGAGAAAATTAATGAATTTTTTGTTCAGTGCAGGGAAATAAATAGTGTATGATGGATAGCGAGTTAGATGTCTTCCTGATAAAAACAGAGACAACATCTATTTTTGGTCAATTAGGCTGGTAAGGTATGTACTTATATCTCACAAAAGAGGCTGTTCTTTGTTATCACCCACTGAACTTACTGATTGCTTGCTCTCCTCGATGAGGATTGACACAGTAACTGATTAAAAGAAAAATGCCTGTGACAGGCATTCTATTTTGGCTTCACAAGAAAGAATACGAACGAGCTAGGATGCTGAAGGTGGCCAAGGCACTGGCTGTCAGAAACGATGAGTTCATCGTCAACAACAGTCTCACCATTCCTGCCAATTCACTGCGCCATGTTTACCCAACTTAGAGACCTTCAACTTGAAGGAAGCGTCCTCACGGCTGTGCAGGGATCTCTCAGGCTCGTCTCCAGACTCCTGGGATTTACGCAGAAAATGTTTACGATGACAAGGTTTCACCTCATGCTTATGCTTTCCAAGGCCTTGCCGCTAAAACTTGTACACATAAGACACATTCATCGATTAAGTCAACTGC
>JAXIVD010007371.1:7500-10000 GCA_036785275.1 Cancer borealis
AGATGCGAACATAATGAACGACGTTATTTTGTTGCCAGCAGTTAATAAAGAGTAGTATTAGTGCGCTAGTATGCCAGCGGTAACAGTTATTGTGGTTGGATAATTAAATGATGGCGAATCAAAGGCTTAAATGTAACTTAGGTACTTAGGTTTTGCTGGTTGAGACAGGATGGGTGGAGCGAAGCGTTACCTGGCTATAACCACTGTTTGATGGCGATGGTGATGGCAGCAACGGTGGTGATGGAAGTGGTGGTGGTGGTGGTGATTATAGTGGAGGTGACTGCTGTGGTCAGTGGTGTTGTTAGTGAAAGATAAGCATGAATAAAACTAATTACTTAACATTAGTGAATGAAACTTTTCTCAGAGGTAGAGGAAAAGAAAAAAATATATATGAAAGGAAGGACATTAAGAAAGAAAAAATAGACAGCTACTCCGTAAATAAACGCTTGAGAAGATTTAGTGACTTAGAGAAACTTGGATGTAAGAAATAGGAAGAGAAAGAAAGGTGGAACGTAATGGATGGAAAGAAAAATATGAATGATAATAATAAAGTTAAGTGGATCTTATGAACTTCTGTGAGAAAATATTGAATAAAGAAAGAGAACGAGGTGAACGAACAATGTTGAAGAGGATGTGGGAGGTGGGGACGGGAGCGAGTGACTAGCTAGAGTGTTCAGTTTAAGAGTAGGAGGAGGAAGAGGAAGAGGAGAAAGAGGATGAGGAGAAGGAGAAGGAGGAGGAGAAGGAGGAGAAAGAAGAAGAAGAAGAAGAAGAGAAGGAGGAAGAGGAGGAGGAGGAGGAGGAGGAGGAGGAGGAAGAATAAGACAGAGATAAAGGATGGAAGCAGGATATATGTTTTGAATATTTAACTCTTGGCAGCTGGCGCCGCTGGGCATGGTCACTTGACGTGGAGGAGGAGGAGGAGGAGGAGGAGGAGGAGGAGAAGAAAGAGGATGAAAAGGAGGAAAAGGACGAGGAGTGCAGAGAGAAGAAAGAGGATGAAATTATCTCTAGTAAAGGTGGGGTTAACAGTGAAAAAGGTGTGTAATTATGTGTTTGTAAAAATAATGATGACTGAAATTGCATCAGCGTTATGAATGTTCCTAACCCTGTATGCAATCTTCCTCCATTTCTGGAGGTGGCAACGGCAGTAAATTTTGCTACACTTGAACCTGTAATCGAATAATCTTCCACAAATGTATGTGAGACTTACTATGAGATTGTTAACCTTTCATTCTGTGTTTACATTGCAAGCCCAAAGCTGTAAGAAAGTGTAGATTTTCAGTAAGGGAAACATACGTATACAGATAATATTGGTTTCAAACTTAACGATGAAATACACGTCATAGTTTGCTTCTTTATACTTCGGCGAAATTGATGAAATGAATTTTTTAATTTATTCTACTAATCTATTTAACTTATTTATATATTACACATTTTCTCTACCATGTCTGTTTACCACCTACCATATAGTAACGTAACCCATTTTTAATATTTTCCGGTAAGGGTTCACACACACACACACACACACACACACACACACACACACACACACACACACACACACACACACACACACACACACACACACACACACACACACACACACACACACACACACACACACACACACACACACACACACAATCATATTATCTCAGTTTTTCAATACAGTAAGGCTATCACAATGATCACCATCGTCAATAACCAAATAATAGAGAGAGTTGACTTTGTGACCATCTATACCTTTTACAATATTATAAATACAAATTATCCAGCATTCTAATTCCCATGTCGTCTAGCAGTGGCTAGGATACTTAGCTTTCACCCAGGAGGCCCGAGATCAATTTTCGGTATGAAAATCCCTTTTCCCTTCAATAAGAACATACAAACATAAAGACATAAAGAGTGCACATTGAGGTGTTTTAATCTATCCTTGTAAGTTAAGTTCCTTATTCCCTGAATAATTTTAGTCATCCTTCTTTGATAGTTGAACAAAGATCATTTACTTTCAAAATATTCTACTAAGTCCATTTGTTTTCGTGTATGTCGCCTCATAGACTCCTCCTTTATCTTATTTTGCTTGTGATTCAATACACTCGCCTCCTTGTACACCCATTCACGAGGTTACCTTTTCATACATTTGGCCCCGGACACTAGGAACACTCTCCCCAACATTCTCCCACACATCAGGTTTTCTATCAACTCGTCACATGCCGTTACCTCAGGACCAAATAATGGTCATCTTGCTCTATTTTGTGGGTGAGCTTATCTAAATCTTGGCTTCCTGTCCTCTTTATCATTGTCGCTCCCTCCACTTTCCTTTAGAGGACGTTTTTTGCTCTTCTTCCTCCTCCTCCTCCTCCTCCTCCTCTTCCTTCTCCTACTCCTCCTCCTCCTAATCCTCCTCCTCCTCCTTCTTCTCCTCCCTACACATATCATCCCTCTGACATACTTCTTTCCTGCCGTCTACTTAGCTGCATTTACTATTTATATACTT
>JAXIVD010007371.1:15000-20325 GCA_036785275.1 Cancer borealis
GTATGCCCCCAATTATTTTTGTTTTCACATTAAAAGGGTACTGTCCAAGGGCAAACAAAAATACATAAAAAAAAATCCCGCTTGTCGAAAGACAAGCAATCTTTGTATACAAGGGCAAGACAATACAATCTTTGTATACAAAGATGAAGTAAGTGAACCTTTGTGGTAGTAAGGAAGGCTTGATGACGGGGAAGTATTAAGTAAAAAAACAAAACAAACCCAAAGCCTAATATTTAAACTCCAACTTGTTTTTTCATTGGGTTGAGCGGGGTGCCTCAAGCCCTCCGGTGAGACATGGTATGAATGTGGCTAAAGAAAACGAAAGAAAGAAAAAAAAATCAAATTACTGTGGCCTTGAAGCTCACCAGCATGCAGCCTCATGTGATCCACTAAATCACACTCATTAAAGGCATGTCTAGACAGGACAACAATGCCACACAAGACGCTCGTTAGATGATGGAATGGAGAAAGGATTTTGTGCACGTACATTACAGCGCAAGTAAGTCTGCATAATCATAACAGCAGTGCGCAAGCAATTACGAAATGTACATTGGCTTTTGCTGTGTCCACGCTCCATACACACTATAAACACTTGCAAAATGTTGTGGGAAATGAAGGAAGTAAGTAAACTGTTATCAAAGAAGTACACAATTTTTACTGTCGTCAAACAATTATTAACGTAGAGTCCTAAACTGCCCCTCGTTGAAGATACGCGATACTCTACCTCAGAAACAATTATATTATGACTTATGTAGTGTCTCGTACGCATCATGATCTAGACGTGACACGAGCTTGTGTGTTGATGGCACGTTAAGCGCGTGAAAAATAATAACATGCATTCATATAATTTGCAGTAATATGTTTTACTTTAACATTCAAGCTCAAAAGGCACGAACATATTCAAGAATAAGTCCACACGCTTACCAATAAAGTAAGGTAATACGTCACTTTGCAGTTGTCATAACTCCCCAAAAGCCTCATGATGCAGGTATGTGAACTGCTCCTCTAACAAACATATGAACTGCTCTACGGAAAAGTACATGCGTGGATGAAGAGTTAAGTGGCTAAGAAGGGGCTTAGAGGGGCGAGACGGGTTGGCAAGCGGCTTGATGAAGGAGGCGGTTCTGTGATGGGCGAATGATGGACGGTCCCACGCAGGCACTGAGCGAAGGGATGAGCCACCATCATGAGCCAGTGAAGAAGACCGTAAGTTTTGAGCCATTAGTGATGAGCCGCCGGTCTTGATCTCGAACATCTACTGCCTCGTCACTAAGGTAGGGGCGTCGCAATGATTCACCAGTATGGGGTGAACCGCTCTCCTCTCACTCCTGTTCCGTGGACCGAAACGAAGAAAGGAATAGCTCGATAGGAACTATTTCACCTCACGCCTCCCATTCTGTTGAGCATAAAACTGCCGACGAGGGATGACAAGAAGAATGCAGAATGAGAAAGGAATACAGATGCAAATAGCTAGATACGTAAGATGTGGTATATGAGAACTGATGATGTATGGGAGGAATAGACGACTCAGGTGGTTTGCGTATGTGGGAATGGAAGGTAAAGATGAGTTAGTTAAGACTCTATGACAGTCACCTTCGAGTATGGCGGGAGACCACCTGTGATCTAAAAAAATAAACTATAGAGAAGTATATGAGGGAAGGATAAGAAGTAAGAATGAAATGACAGCGAAGAAACAAGGATTATTTGTGTAAATGTATGTATATATATATATATATATATATATATATATATATATATATATATATATATATATATATATATATATATATATATATATGAGTGTTTTTTATCGTGTTCTGGATGGAAATAAACTGTTGGATGCAGTGGGAATCATGTAGAAATATTCGTAGTATATTTGGGCGTTATTTATCATGATAATTTTCATTAACATCATCATCATCTTCATTTTTGCTAGTGGTATTTCGAGCCAGGATAACCTAACAACAACTAGCATGAAGGCATCACTATGGTGTTCATGTAGTGCTCATTCTCGCAGACACAGACGGAATTTATTTTAAGGGTTTTAGTATTTCCCTGGAGCTGTACCGTGACTCCTGTCTGTCCCCTCGCCTGCAGCCATGGAGATCAAGCTAATGTGTTCCCCTGCCGCTCTGTTGGATGCTTGATTGCTGGGAACACTACAGGAACACTAGTTGAACGAGTGCTCACTCACACCAAGCTCACCCGTAACCCAACAAGCAGAAAGAAGAGTGTGAATTTAACGGTCCTATCCAGCTTGACGGACAACCCGCGGCGGTATATAAAGGACGGGCCTTACGAGTTTTGAGGGTATTGACCGCGATGATGTGGCTTATATTTCACGCTGAACTGAAAAACGACTCAGCTTCTCCAAATCCAAGGAAAAATAATAGGAATTCAATGGCACCTTGATAGAAAATAATAATTTTGAACTTCTGTGTAATACACAAGTATGACAGTATTAAGTTATGAAAACATATAACTATACATATACTTATGGTATTAGAATTTTGATCTCTCTCTCTCTCTCTCTCTCTCTCTCTCTCTCTCTCTCTCTCTCTCTCTCTCTCTCTCTCTCTCTCTCTCTCTCTCTCTCTGCACAAGGAGCACCTCCATTCAGCCCCTGTGTGTGAAGAGTCGAGGGAAAAATTATATCAAGGAGATTTGATATATATATATATATATATATATATATATATATATATATATATATATATATATATATATGTATGTATGTATATATATAAATATATGTATATATATACATATACATATACATATACATATACATATGTATATATGTATATATATATATATATATATATATATATATATATATATATATATATATATATATATATATATATATAGAGAGAGAGAGAGAGAGAGAGAGAGATAATCAACATGCTTCAATCTAGTTAGATACACACACACACACACACACACACACACACACACACACACACACACACACACACACACACACACACACACACACACACACACACACACACACACACACGCACACACACACACACACACACACTTCGCAGCATCTTATAAGTGTGGCGTTTCTTCCGTCCGATTAGTGGAAGCGAAGTGGCGCCTCTTCATCAAACACAGCAGCCTTTTCTCCCTAACCTGGCGGAGTGCAAACATGGCGGCTCCCACTCCTCGCCACCCTTGACGCCAGGTGGATCTTCTGTTTGTGCTCCCATCATATAAACATGTGGAGGGCTCTTGGCTGACTGGTTCTCCCTCCCCCCTCTCTTTTTTTTTTTCTCTCTCTCTCTCTCTCTCTCTCTCTCTCTCTCTCTCTCTCTCTCTCTCTCTCTCTCTCTCTCTCTCTCTCTCTCTCTCTCTCTCTCTCTCTCTCTCTCTCTCTCTCTCTCTCTCTCTCTCTCTCTTTCTCTTTCTCTCACTTTCTCTCTTTTACGCTGTCTCTCACATCTTTTCGCAAATCTTTACTTCCTTACTTATCACATTTACATCTATGATATCATGATCATTGCCACCAACATGGCTGTTTGTCTGTCCGTGTCAATGTATGTTTGTCTGTCTGTTTGTCTGTATATATGCAGAGAGAGAGAGAGAGAGAGAGAGAGAGAGAGAGAGAGAGAGAGAGAGAGAGAGAGAGAGAGAGGAGAGAGAGAGAGAGAGAGAGAGAGATGCACAACTCTCGGGGTAAACAAGAGGCGGGCAGGTTCCTCACGTCCCCTTGTTGACTGTTGCCCGGAAGGAGGGGGAAGGGAGAGAGGCAGGACGAAGAGGAGGAGGAGGAAGAGGAGGGGGGGGAGGACGGCTAGATGGATGGTGCTCCGTAGATAAATACACATGCACTTACAAAAAGAGAAATGTTAAGTAAATAGATAGCAAGACAGACATACAAATAGATAGAAGGAAGACATAGGCAAACGGAGGTAGAAAAGTGTGTGGAATGATGGATAGACACACACGAGCATATGAATCAAGACTTAACGGCGGGGCTGCGTGGTGGGTCTTCTATGGTGAGTGTGAGAAGCAGTAACTAATTTGCTGGTATGAGGCAGCAAAAGCTATGGAGGTAGATGAGAAGTAGCCTGCAGGTAGACAGGAGTGGAAGGGAGGGAGGGAGTGAGGGAGGAAAGCGTCAAGTGATCTAATGAACCAATTTAAGACTGGAGGGCAACATAATGGTCTAAGGGAAGATTTACGGTGGCTCCTCAACTAATTATTACTACGGGTGAAGCAGGTGTCGGCGGGGAGGGTGGTGGAAGGGAGGGAGGGAGGGAAAGGAGGAAAGGATACGGGGCTGTAGGAGACGCCAGCCAACTTAATAGGTAGAGAGCTGCTGTTTGGGTCATTAAATGCATCTCAGCAAATTTATTCGGCTCACCGCTTAAATGACTAGGCTATTCTTCTACGCACACGCTCATTTCACCTGTGATACCCTAAACTGTATTTAATGTGGTCAGGTAACGTGAGGCGGTCTGCGGCGTGAGGCCAACCCAGGCTGATCAGAGAGGATGTGGATGAACGGACTGCACATTTAGATAATAATTTTGTTGTATTCTGAAGTGGACGACAGTTCAATTTCAAGTTTTTCTTTAACCTTTGTAGTCAGTGTTGTATGTGGTAGACATGTGCAGTTTCGATAGAAGGTTCATACTAGTGTTACCACTGCGGCTGGCGGAGATATAATTCATCTACCTGAAGAGGGATAATCATCCACAATCTGCCACATTTTTCCTTCGTCCCCACTAGCGGTCTTCTCTCTGCCTCCACCCGCCCAAAGAGAAAGCACAAGAAATATTAATATCACGGTAATTACGAGAAAGAGCTGGACAGAAACAGGAGCGCAGCCGCGGGATGCTGAAGGTCACACCATTACCAAGGTTTTTGGCAACAGACGAAGCCCTTCAGTCCATCCAGACGGCAGGGGGCTGAGAATGGCGGGACTGATGTTTTTGTCATGTGCGTTAGTGTACGGAGGAGGAAGGAGGAGGAAGAAGGAGGAAGAAAAGAAGGAGAAGGAACAAGAGGGCAGGAGGAGAAGGAAAAGGAAAGGACCTTCTCAGGATAAATAAACGAACCTCTTCACTCACGCCAGGTACCCGCTACCTGTCCTTCTTACCTCTCTCCGCTGTCCTCCCTCTCCCCTCCTCGCACCTTCCACACCTGAAGTACTTTCTTGGTGGTGTGGTGTTTGGCTGATGAAAGTAGTGGTGGTGATGGTGGTGGTGATAAGAAAAAACGAGTCATGTCTGGCAAATGTGGGGACGAAACAAAAATTCAGATGAATACAAGATGGTCACAGACGAGCTGAGGCACATGCAAGGCACCTAC
>JAXIVD010007372.1:0-10000 GCA_036785275.1 Cancer borealis
ATCCCCCCCATCCCCCCACCACTTAGACTTAAACCATTAGTTGTAACTGTGTTGTCCAGCCCATCCTGGGTTACTGCAGCCAGCTATGGTCTCCTCACGAGGCCATAGACATACAGGCCTTGGAAGCGGCCCAGCACTCCTTAAAGTTAAAGTTAAAGTTGCATGGGTTTCAGTTCCGGTATCCATCTATGAAGATGCTCTCCAGAACGTCAGCCAGGCAAGCCCAACCCCCCACTGTGGTGCCCGACCACAGCAGTTCCTCCCCAGTAAACAGCTTAAGCATCACAAGCCCGGGCGGGGACTCGATCTGCCGACCAAGCGAATGCAAGACCAGCACGCTACCACTGTACTAGCCAGGAGGCTAACCAGACAAATCCTGGAAGTAAAACACCTGCACTACTGGGATAGACTGAAGCACTTAGGTCTCTATTCCCAACAACGACGGAGAGAGAGATACACAGCCATACATACATGGAAAATACTGGAGCAGCTAGTGCCAAATCTCTCTCACTTACACACATTTACACCACAATTCAACCAGAGAAAGGGTCACACCTGCACTACCAACAAAGGCAACTGCAAAAATAAAATCTTTCACGTCAAGCCTAAGCTACAAAGGATCCAAAATATTGAACTGCCTTCCGAGAAAAGTAAGGGAGCTCACAGGCTGCTCTGTAGACAAGTTCAAGTCATGGCTGGATAAAGTCCTGAATCAATTACCGGATGAACCATCAGTGCCAGGATACACAAAACACTGCACAGCGGCAACAAACTCAATACCAGACCAGATGCAAACAAAACACACAGATGCAGGTTTCAGGAGCTCCGGTGGAGCATCACAACTGTGAGGCATTGACCTCTTAACATAACCGAGTAACCTATTGCAGTATTTCTGCATAACTACTGCTTGGATGCTATCGATATAAATATGAAGTGGTACAGTACATACTATAGATAGTGGGTAAATATGCATAACTACTGCTTGGACGCTATCAATATAAGTATGAAGTCCTACATACTATACATAGTGTATTCAAACATCTGTGAAGGTTTCAGGCGGTGATCGTCATTACAATATTTAGTAAATCCGCATAACTACTGCTCGGATGATATGGATATAAAAATGAAGTCCTACATATGTACTATACATAGTGTACTCAACACATCTGTGAAAGTTTCAGGCAGTGCTCGTCATTGTATATAGCAAATATAGCCTATATATGGCAATCGGAAAACAAATCTAGGGTAAAGTGCCTAACTTTTGGGTAATAATATATATAAAGGGTATAGAACCGAACCTAACCGAACCAAACATAACATAACCTAATCTAATCTTAACCTAACCATAACCTAACTTTCTCCTAACATAACATAATTAACTTAACATAACTTCCAAGATTCTTTATGAAGTAAATAATGGTTAGCACCACCTGAAATCTTCACAGATGTGTTGAGTACACTACGTATAGTATCTACGACTTCATATCTATATCAATATCGTCCGAGCAGTAGTTATACAGATTTACCCAGTATCTATCTAGTAAAGCATATTTCAAGTTATGTTAGGTTGATTATGTTAGGTTAGGTTATGGTAAGTTACGTTGAGTTATGTTTAGATTATGTTAGGTACGGTTTGGTTCAGTTAGTATATAAGCTTTATTTATTTTATTACCTAAAAGTTAAGCATTTCACCCTAGATTTTTTTTTGGCAATGATTACAGGTACGGCAGCCAACATGCATAACTTTGGGTAATAAAATATAAAAAGCTTGGTAAAAGTGCAGAATAAGACCTTCTGCCCTTTCTTTTTTCTCTCCTTCCCTACATACTAAAACTAGTATACTCAACACATCAGTGAAGGTTACAGGCGGCGCTCACCATTATTTACTTCGCAAAACATCTTTGAAGTTATTTTTATTTTTTATCCTTTACCCGTGGCGCTGGTAGGCTCAATGGAAGCCTTAGATGGTCAGCCTTTAGATGGTCGGCCTCTGCCCGTTAGTAGCGTGGGTTACATTTTTTAAGTGACGCCTCGTTTCATCTAGAAAGGCTCATGCTGCCAGTGGAAGCACCTCGTGCATATAGCATTGCAGTCTCATCGAGGATAGTGTTATGGCAACATGTGGGTGATCTTAGGCCACTCAATGGTATTACCATAGAAAAGTGGCCAGCACGTGCTGAGGCTCGAACACAGGACCCTGAGCTATTATGCCCGACTGCTAGCCACTAGGCCACTGCCTCCCCTAATGTTAGGTTAGGTTATGTTAGGTTGGTTAAGTTATGTTAAGTTATGGTTAAGTTAATGTTGTTAGGCTAGGTTACGGTTAGGTTAAGTTAGGTTCATCTACGTTCGGTTATATAAGATTTTTACATTTTATTACCCAAATCTAGGAAAAAAATAGGTATTATTTTACATCTTCACCACAATGCTCTAGAGAATTCAGGGTTATATTTTTGCATTCCCTGATGCATTTTGAGAAGCTTTTCTACAATTACATTTCCGTCACAAATTCTTAGTTTATGAGATATTCAATGTTTTCTGTGAGACCTTATCTTCGAAAAATAAAGTTTAGTTTTGTTTGAAAAAGGTTCTGTTATTTGTCAATGTAGGTTAAGGTTTGATTAATATAGGTTATGTTAGGTTAGGTTAATAAAGAAACTATCAAATGTCCTCTATGACCAAAAGTAGAGAGTTGGACGAGGTGTAATCCGAAGATGGACACGTAAACAAACGCCATTATGGTGAAGATGTAAAATTTTACCAAAAAATCTAAGGTTGAGAACCCTAACCCTTGGGTAACAAAATGTAAAAATCTTATATAACCAAACCAAACTGAACTGGACGTAACTTAAACTAACCATAACATAATCGTAACCTAACTTAACAACCTTAACTTAACCATAACAACACAACCTAACCAACCTAACCAACCTAACATAACTTCAAAGACGTTTTGCGCCTGAAACCTTCACAGATGTGTTGACTACGCTATGTATTGTATGTAGAGAAGGAGAGAAAAGAGAAAGGGCAGAAGGTCATATTCTGCACTTTTACCAAAAGCTTATATAACCGAACCTAACCGAACCAAACCGTACCTAACCAAACCTAACATAACATGGTATAAAGTAAAATTTTACCCATAACATAGCCTAAGATAACCATAACCTAACGAGTGCCGTATCTTCATAGTGTTCCCTTATAGATACGGCAGTTGCCTAACTTTGGATAAAGTTCTAGTTTCTGCCCATATTCTCCCGTCACCCCCCCAACAAGCTTGGGGACCTGGTGGGAATGCGGGGTTTCGGGTGGGGTACATGAAATGCGTCGCAAATGCGTATTTTTTTGCGTAAAGGGGATGAAATGGCCAGCCAAAAATCTACGGAAGTATCACTGCAAGTTTCGTAAATTCCCTAAATGGTAGTGTTAGGTTAGGTTGGGTTAATGTCCTAGCGGAGGTTCCAGGGGGGGCGCAGCTCTCCCGGCTAGATTAGGTTAGGTTAGGTTAAGTTATGGTTATGGTTAGGTTCAGGTTAGATTAGGGAATTTCGAAATTTTCTTTGCTTTTTTGATGGCCCATATTTCGCTTATTTTTCATCCCCCCCAAAATCCCCGATTCCCCAGTATCCCCCAAGCTTGTTTGAAGAGATAGGGGGGGGTTGGTGGGGAATCGGGGTGGCGGACTTATTATCCAGAATTACCGAAATTTTCAGCTAAAAATGTACGGAAGTATCACTGCAAGTTTCGTAAATTCCCTAAATGGTAACCATAACCATAACTTAACCTAACCTAATCTAGCCGGGGGAGCTACGCCCCCCCTGGACCCCCCGCTAGAACATTAACCCAACCTAACCTAACCTAGCACTACCATTTAGGGAATTTACGAAACTTGCAGTGAAACCGTAGACTTTTAGCTGGCCATTTCATCCCCTTTACGCAAAAAAAAAACGCATTTGCGACGCATTTCATGTACCCCACCCGAAATCCCGCATTCCCACCAGGTCCCCAAGCTTGTTGGGGGGATGAGGGGAGAGTATGGGCAGAAACTAGAACTTTACCTAACTTTGGAGTAAAAAGCTTATATAACCGAACCTAACCTAACCAAAACGTACCTAACATAATCAACCTAACATAGTTTGAAGGATGCTTTACCAGGTAAATAAGGCACAGCCGTACGAATTGCGGATGACAACGCGGTACGACTGCCGTATCTCGAAGCACTTCGATTTTTTTTTCGGATTGCCATACTATGGTCTATATTTGCTTATAATGACGAGCACCGCCTGAAACCTTCACAGATGTGTTGAGTACACTATGTATAGTATGTAAGACTTCATATTTATATCCATATCGTCCTAGCGATAACTATGCAAATTTACCCCTCCCGCTTAGCCACGATCAAAACATAAGAATGTAAGGTCGATCAGAATGAAAATATGTGCACAAGCAAACTGATCGGCCTTTTGTAAGCCTACTAAGACAATATATAACATTCAGAATACAAACAATCATTAATAACGCTACCATATCCTGCACTAACCTGATATTTTGATTATTTTAACCTTCTTTTTATTCTTCTTCTTGTGACTTGCTTGCGATGCGATGCGATGAGTTTCGGAGGATTGCCTTTGCTACGGCCCCCTGATGTGTTTTCTTTTGCGTTTGCTGATACCTATGTAATTTCCTTTTCCTTGTTCCTTTTTATTGTATTTTCCTTTAGACATTTTTTTCCAGTTCCTTATTTCTTAACCAAAAGTTATATAGCACTTCTTTAATAAGTTTCACCTCACTCCTGTGATTGAACTCAAATAAAACTTTTCATATTATTTGCTCCTTGTTTTCCTGGTACGGTTGTTGCAGACCCAAAATTTTCTTTCTCTCTTCCTTATATCCTGCACAAAATAAAATAAAGTGTTCTAGATTTTCAGTTTCATCACCACAAACTGGGCATATACTATCATCTCTTAAAAATCGCACACGGTTATGTAATGGGAGGCTGTTTGTTCTGGCTTGGAAAAAAAATATCGAATTTGGTCTGTTATCATACATATAATCCACTTCTCCAACCTTTTTGCCATCCCTTCTTTCCATTTCATTGTGTCCCATTCCAGCAAGCTCTTTTCTAGTTCTGATCTTTTCATTTCTTCGAGTCTTCGAACACTGACTCCTAATAAGGTATCCCAAATTTTCATGCTGTCTTCAGACCACGTATCAACTCTGCACACTATGCTATTCTTATTTATTTTTTCTACTAATTAATTTCTTCCTCCTTTCAGTATACTTTGGATATATGTTAGTTTGCTTTTCATTATTCTTGTTTCTTGCTTCATTCATTTCACGTCAGTTATCCTTGTACTCGCCTTCTCAATAGTCACAGCAACAACAGTTACAACACCATCCATTCCTTCCCAGTTTTTTCAATAACTTCATTCATTTTTATTAGGGGACCACAAACTGCAACTGTGCAACACTATGTCATGGAATGTCCACTCATTGATAAATTTAGGCCGATCATTTAGGGCCACACTCACTTGCCTAACCTTGTCTTGTTTTGTTTTTTATCCTGCCACGCTCATATATGGGCGTGACAGGATATCCTTTATAAATGCACTTAATACATACATTGGAAATAAGTGTGTATAATGTTTTATGTGTTATCCTCGGTTTTATATGTACAATTTTGTATATTTACCAAATAAAGTCAAGTTCAAGTCCTAAAGTCAAATCAAGTCATAGGTCCCCGCTGGGTCAAACTCCATACTGGACCAATACCAGTATATGAAGAAGTGTGGAAGCGGCGGACCCCCAGGTTGACCGTGGTGAATACCACCTAAACTTAAACAAGAAGAACAAGAACCACCGGGCCGTTGCCCAGTACCTGGGAGGATCTAAATAATTTTTTGTTGTGGTGTACAGAATACTCTGATAGCAGAAACAAAACAATAATATTGCAAAGACCTTACATTCAAGAAGAGGAAAAAATAATCAGACAATTACTATTCAGTGAAAAACACATAGAAGAAAACAAGAAAATCGTGCATGAGGTGTGGATGAAGAGAGAACACCAACTTAATTTTCGAAGAACTGAACAAGGAACTGAAGTAATAGGAAGCGGAACAAACTTGTTGGACTGAAAGGAGCAGAAGAAGAAAAAAAAGGAATTACATCAGGGAAGCGCCGATACAAAGGCCAAGCTTCCCGACCAACACCTGATCTGACCTGACCGCGCCGCAGGACATTCCTAACCGGGCCGTACGACATGAGTTAGAAAAAAAAATGCATGCAAACTTAATAAACTCAATTTACTTCGCAATAATGTCACGTTTTTACATGCCATAAGCCTATAGACTATATCCAGTTGTTAGATTTCACGCATGTTTGCATTTGGCAAGGTCTTTTTTCTTATGACTGCGCCCCCCACCCCGTACCCCTCTGGTCCGTGAAAAAAAAATTGGGAATCAAACCGATCCATGGTGCAGAATAAGTTGAGGACTCCTGTTTTTAGTGTACCTATCAGTTTGAACTCATTACTATAGTATACCTGCTGCTCCATTTCCAGCATAGCTCATTTCACAAACAATAAAGTAACGCTATTTTGTCAATACAAGTTATTCCTTATGCTATTAATACATGAACTCATTGATAAGATAACTTGGATGCAGATAATTTCAAGCCACCTCTTGACCATTCTACACAAAACATGCAGAACAGTGAACATCCCTTGCCAGACGTACGATATCCCGTTACTCTGATATTATTTTTACTATTACTTATGTCAAATACATTTCGTTTTAGTTTTCAATATTGACTATGTAGGTATTGAATCAACCTATCAGACAGGAAAATAATTAGTGTTCTTTGAGTAAGAGCAAACTAATTAATATTATTCAACTAAGGTCAAATTACCTGTGTCTATTGGAACAAGAAAATAGTCTATGCAAAAGTAACCATGTAATTTAGGCAAGGAACATGATTATGATTGTATGTTCCCCCTTAAGAAGATATCAGTATTTGATAAACACTGTACGACATGAGCAACAGGTGGAACAAAACCTGTTGAATAGTGTCCTACCCAGTGAGTCACACACACCATAGTCGTGGTAGTTGCTGCTCTCAACGAAGAACTCGTCTTCTACAAACAAGCTTGAGAATTAAGGTATGTTATATAATGCTTGAAAAATAGTTAATGTTAATATTTCAATTAAATAACGTTGTCACCATTTATGTGTAGAGGCCATGATGAGTGAAGTAATCCTCGCAAATATTATATTGAAAACTTTTTTTAAAGGTTGGCTAATTAAGTTTTGGATGATAAAGAAAGAAAAAAAACAGTATGAGAAGGAGGATGAAAAGGAAAAGAAGAACGCGAAGAAAAAGAAGAAACAAAATAAATGTAATATGATAAAAAGTAAGAAGAAAACGTTGATGCAAATATGGCAAAATTCGCAAGGGATTCCATGTATCCAAGTGTGTGTGTGTGTGTGTGTGTGTGTGTGTGTGTGTGTGTGTGTGTGTGTGTGTGTGTGTGTGTGTGTCACCGCCCCTATGGATCTTAATGAGTTTATTCGTTCATACAATAGATGGGATAATGTTTTTATCAAGTATAATGACGATAAATAGAGGAGGAGCAGGAGGATAAAAAAAGGAGGTTAAGGAGCGAGGGATTATATATATATATATATATATATATATATATATATATATATATATATATATATATATATATATATATATATATACCAGGTCAGGGCAAGGCCTCCGGAGGCCCCGGTCAGGGTTAATAAGGACGCAACTGGGGCTTCCGAAATGTTTCCGAGGCCCCGTCTTGATAGGGCTGGGAATGTTTGGGAGCAGAGAGAATATTTTGGTGCGAAAGAAAGCAGGTTGTAATCGGTGACCTGTTATTGGCAGCGTTTATTGTGTTGTTTTGCCAGCATATAAGAAGGTGCCATCTAATTCAGGAGTAATCGTGGGCAGAGTTTGGGATATCCACGGAGTTGGGAGATACGAGTATGGCAAGAAGGGTGATTAGTGGGGATGTTTGATTATTCAGGAGTTTTGGTAGTGGGGTGTGTGCACTCAATCCACGTCGTAGCAGAGGTGTGTTGACTGGGCATAGGTGTACGTGACATTGGGAAGTTGTGACAGCGTACCAAGGAGTGTCTGTCCTTGGAAAGCATTGCAGATTGCATGGGGTGGTGGGATTCTTGGTTCCCCAGGAAGAGGCTGCTCCACCGTTCAGAGTTGGTGTCAAGTGTTGTGCACTCATGACCTGTTAAAGTGCCACCTGAATTTATCTATTTATTTACTTTCTCATTTACTTAGCTGTACTGAAAGGATACATTCCAGTAAAGTGTATCATTTTCATCCATGGATATCTTATTTACCCTGGCAGGAGGCTCTGGTTATTTTGGGTTAAAGTTCATCTTATAGTGAGATACATATATATATATATATATATATATATATATATATATATATATATATATATATATATATATATATATATATCACATACTATATACTTTTCACGACGAATAGATATAGAACCTCTATAGAATTCTTGATTGAAACTCACGAATTATAGTGACGAAATAGGGAAGTAACCCTTAGCTGTGCTTCTATGATAGTGTATTTTATCTGATAAATCCCATGTCCTTTGTACCGCCAGATGGTGTGTGGGTGGGCCTGGGTGGCAGCTTGGCTCTGCGTGGTAGCGGGCACTCCCGTCACCACTGAAAAGGACAAACTACTCTATATTATGATGGACGGGTAACTTTTCATGTTGTTATTATTATTATTATCATTATTATTATTATTATTATTATTATTATTGTTATTACTATTATTATTACTC
Source organism: Cancer borealis (assembly GCA_036785275.1). Lineage (NCBI taxonomy): Eukaryota > Metazoa > Arthropoda > Malacostraca > Decapoda > Cancridae > Cancer > Cancer borealis. The sequence goes on from JAXIVD010007372.1 coordinate 8,855, forward strand.
TTATTAGTATCATTGTTATTACTAGTTGTAGTAGCAATAGTAGTAATAGTAGTAGTAGTAGTAAAAGTAGTAATAGTAGTAGTAGTAGTAATAGTAGTAGTAGTAGTAGTAGTAGTAGTAGTAGTAGTAGTAGTAGTAGTAGTAATAATAATAATAGTAATTGTAGTGATAATAATAACAGTAGTAGTAGTAGTAGTAGTAGTAGTAGTAGTAATAAGTTAGGTGTTCTATGGCGTCTGCGTCCATTTTTCTCTCCCTCTCAGCTGCTTGCTCTATACAGGGGCCTTATCCGCCCATGTATGGAGTATGGCTGTCATGTCTGGGAAGCTCAACTCATACAGCTCTTTTAAACAGGGTGGAGTCTAAAGCTTTTCGCCTAATCAGCTCTCCTCCTCTAACTGATTGTCTTGATTCTTTAAGTCACCACCGCAATGTTGCATCTTTATCTATCTTCTACCGCTAACTGCATGCCTCACCCGCCCCCCGGCCCCCGCTCTCGCTGCACAAGACTTTCCATTTTTTCTCATCCCTATTCTGTCCATCTTCCTAATGCAAGAGTTAACCAGTATCTTCACTCTTTCATCGCTTACACTGGTAAACTCTGGAACTCTCTTCCTTTCTCTGTTGTTCCACCTGCCTATGACTTAAACACTTAAAAAAAAAAAGAGTGTCAAGACACTTCTTATACTAGATTAGACTTCCCCCCCATATTTATATTTCTTCTACTGTCCTCATTACAGGGTCTGGCGACAAGCGGAATTTTTTAAAACTTATTTATGTTCTCCCTTTGTCGGTACCCTTGTAATGTAAAAAAAAAAAAAAAATCTTTATAGTGTTAAGCTTAAAGATGGACCACCGTTTCGAATTTTAGACGATGTGGTAATTATTTGATGAGCTTATCTCTTTCTCTTTTTTTTTTCTTTCTCTCTCTCTCTCTCTCTCTCTCTCTCTCTCTCTCTCTCTCTCTCTCTCTCTCTCTCTCTCTCTCTCTCTCTCTCTCTCTCTCTCTCTCTCTCTCTCTCTCTCTCTCTCTCTTATATATGATCGTGTGTTGTATCCATCTTGTCTCATTACATATTATGTGAGCGCGACATTATTAACTCACACCAAGGGAATTTTTTAATGTGATCATGTTACGGCATGAAA
>JAXIVD010007372.1:15000-20324 GCA_036785275.1 Cancer borealis
TATTTTATAATTTATTTTATTTTCCTCTCTCGGAGCACAAATAAGAAACCTTTGCATTAGTTTCCTTCAAGTTTTTGTTTCGTCTTTACCTTTATGAATACAACAAAATTATATTTAATTATAAACCAAAAAATCAACTGCAATGTAGATTTATCATTCGGATATATTTGTTTTGTTCCTTGAATATTATTAAAAACTAAATTTTCGATAAAACCTTGATGATATGAAAACACGATACTGTCCATCACACTATTTACTCACTCTGTACAAAACTCACCACACATGTTAGTGGATAAGGCACCACAATTACTCACCTTGACAAGAGACAGTGTTACCAAGCCTTATAGGTGACTAACACTTCGGGTTGTGTATATCTGTATTTACGCTTGTCATGTACACTTTGTAGACAGATATGGGAAGAGATAACTATTAACTATTAACTACCATGTACTACTTATATAGGCTATGTGGCTTCCAACATTATGTATCTAATTTTGTAAGTTCCTTCTTTGCTCCTAATAATTATCGTTGTTCATTTGTCATGTACTCGTTACTGGTTATTGGTTTATTGTTGGAGTGATATGCAATGACTCCACCCTTTGTTCTGTCTCACACACGGGGATAGAAAACAGCGGACATTTTTACTATGCATTGCAGACTGGCTCAAACAACACTTCAGAAATGTGTTACAACTGGCATCTTGATGATATAGAAGTAGTGTAACATCACCCGTCGTGGCCTGACATGCAAGTGTTGTGGTCGTTTATAATAACTTAATAAGGTCAGGTAATACATACATTGTTATCTTACACAATATCATAAAGTTGCCAAAGTCCTGCTCGTGTCATATCACTTTAGAACGATGTTAATTAAATGTGGTAAAGTGGTCAGCTCGTTACCTAAGAGTTGCCAGTTCTATCCTGGCTCACGGCAGCATCTGGGTGAGAGAGGTAGTGCTCTCTCGTTAACCCTAGCAGACCTGAATTTCGGTTTATAGTTACCTAGTTCGGGGAGATTATTAAATAACCTTTCAACTCTGTATACTCGACATTAACTGGCTGGTAAGGTGATTATAGGGAGGGAATGAGGCAAGCAGCGGCAGTGTGGAAAGTTGTGGTGCAAGGTCGACGCTTCACTATGCATTATTGAGGCATTGTTGTGCAGGAAGGAGAGGACACAACGTGCACCACACACACGACACACACCACACACACGACACACACGACGCCCTCCCTCCCTCCCGCCCGCCCTCCCTGTTCCCGGAAGGCAACAACTGAAACCTCTTCCCAGGCACTTCCTTTCCTTTCCCTTCCTCCTCATCCCTGTCTTCCTCTTTCTCTGTTTCTCATCTATAGCCCCCTTCCTCTTCCTCTCACCCTTCCACCTCTATTTATTCGTTTCCTTCACTCTCAGCTATTTCCTGTACCACGAAGCTGTTTTCCTCCCCACTCTACCCTCTGTGCCATAGTGTCATAAGAAAGTTCTTTTTATTTTATTTCATGTCACATATACACTGTTTCAAACCGATGCAGTATTTTTTTTTTATCATACAGTATAATGTTATATGTAGCATTACGTATGTGTGGTCAAATCATATTTCACTAGCTACGACTTTTTGAATGTACTGTATCGCGTTTTATGGGTGGGTCGAGTGTGAGTCGGAATGTTCTTTGTTCTTATTTCTACGTAGCTGTTCGTCACATCATGCTATTCATATTACCAAGGACTGGCACTATGAGGATGGCTATTTAGTAGGTTAGGTTAGGTAGGTTAGGTAAGGTAGCTGAAGGAAAGTCAGATAAAGATAATAATTTCGTTATAGAGATGATTTTAAATTCATCTGAAGTATGTAGGTCATGGCATTAAGGGAAACATACACAATACATAATACATGAACATAAGGAGGGTGCAAAAGGCCAGTTGACCTACACAAGGCACCTCATATATTGGTACAAGTGTAAAAATGTATCAGTCTTGGTGTCTATTTAAGGAATCGTGCAGAATAGCAATCTTACTGTCTTGCTAAACCACTCTATTATCTCACTAGTTAAGCCGATCAGATCCAATCAGAACGCTGTGTAGAAGCAAGCATAGCCAATCACAATGATGCATATAACTAACATATAACTAACTAACTAACTAACTACTCCACCACTAACTAACACTAACCACTAACCACTCAATCAAACGTAGAGTAGAGGAAAAACAAAGCTGAATAGAACAGTTCATAGAGTGACTGCAAGTGAATGAGAGAGGTTGGTGAGGGTGTGTGTGGACAAACGTGATGACTCGCCATGGGAAGCCCTACGCCCAGGGTCACTGTTTAGGTCACCGGAAGGAGTGATACAGAGATACGGAAATGGTCACCACCTCCCCCCGCCCCCCCTCCCTTCCCCTTGTATGACCAGACACCCCCACTAGCCAGGAAACTACTATTATAACAGTCATTGACGGTGAAGTCTAATAGCAGTGCCCAGAAACACTATGTCAGCCGCAGATACTAGTTCTAATACTACACAGGAGTCCATGTCATTATTTATTATTATCATTATTATTATTATTATTATTATTATTATTATTATTATTATTATTATTATTATTATTATTGATGTTTGTTTTACATAACATCCTGATAATCTGAGTTAATTACCACCAACACCCCTACCACCACCACCACCACCACCACCATCACCACCACCACCACCACCACTACCACCACCACCACCACCATTACCACCACCACCACTACACATAGCAAAGGAAGTGTGTTTGTGGGCAATATGGCGGAAGGTAGTGAGTCCAGCCCTTTGCGTTTCCTCTACTAGTCCATACGCCCTCTATTTTGTCCCCGTCTCACACACACACACACACACACACACACACACACACACACACACACACACACACACACACTGAAACTGGTGAGATAGATGAAAAAAATATACAGAAAGTTCGTTCTCGTTGCACATCAGAAAACTCACACACGTGATAATGGTTTAAGGCAATCAGCTATTGTTTTTTTATACACCTGTTGGTATAGAGATGCACTTTTTTTTCCTTCCACAATGACATCGACAGACCGCAAATATCCGCTGGCAAGACAAAAGAATACCCGCTTGCGTCAGTATCCGGCAGAAGGCGGCGGGCACGACGCCTTGCCCTGCCAAGGAAACTATGATAGGTTTACGTGGGCTGGAGGAAGGGGGAGGAAGGGAGGCAGACAGGAAACAAAACTTACCATGGCTGATGAAGATATTTCCTGAACTACTCACACTTAACTTAAATAGATGCAACAAAAATGTAGATGGACAATGCGTTGAAAAATCATGTACTACAGTCTCCATAAGATATACATGGAATAAAACTTAGTAAGGTGCATGTAACATTAGATTATTTTCTTTCATGTTTTTCTTTACATTGTATAATCTATATAGAAGTGTATAAATAAATTTAATTACCTTTAAATCCTATAGTTTCCCCAAGTTTCCGCCTTTTCCCCGAGTGTTCGTTCAGGTTGTGCCCGACACTTCTCCGCTGCGCCGCTGGCTGACGTACGAGTCTACTCCCTTGCCTTACATTCTTATAATGCTCTTGCCATTCAATAAAGGAAACATATTTTCATATTAATAAAGAGAAAAAGTAATTATGCTAACATTATATTAGGACGCAACATCAGCATATCAGTTCATATAAGAATAGAAAAAAAGAAAAAACAGTAAGCAGTACGACAACTGGAGGGAAATTGGAAGCATATGGGTTTTCAAACTCGTGAAAATTAGTCCCGTGTCAGACGTTGTCGTGTGTAGTGGGCAGGAAGTGTACTTCTGAGAACTGCTGTGTGATAACTGGGCGATCTGTTCAACACCAACACACAAGGTATGCACTGCGTTATGGATGTATTATTATATTACCGTTTTACACAGTGATTCATATCCAACATTATCGGTGGCCAATGTCTGATTTAGATGTCGTGTGAAAGCGGTTTCCAAGATTTATGAAAAAAGACATTAATTTGAGGAGACAAGAAAACATTGCAAAAAGGCATTTGCTTGAATGATACAAAAAAAAGTAGTTTTCCCCAAATAGATACTTGGAATGGACTGAAGGAAGAGGTGATAATGGCGAAGAATGTACTAAAGGAAAAACTGGACAAATATAGATACGGAGACAGGACCACCTGAGTGTAGCTCAGGCCCTGTATATTACAACTAGGTACACACTAGGTACACACACACACACACACACACACACACACACACACACACACACACACACACACACACACACACACACATACATACACACACACACACACACACTGTTTCTGCTTGATGTGTGGGACTATGTGGGTGTAGGGCAGGCGAGAGTCCGGCCTTATTGTAATAGTAATTATCTTTAATATTATCATCATCATGTTGTGAGTATGTTACCTCCTTCCTCATCATGTTGTGAGTATGTTACCTCCTTCCTCATCATGTTGTGAGTATGTTACCTCCTTCCTCATCATGTTGTGAGTATGTTACCTCCTTCCTCATCATGTTGTGAGTATGTTACCTCCTTCCTCATCATGTTGTGAGTATGTTACCTCCTTCCTCATCATGTTGTGAGTATGTTACCTCCTTCCTCATCATGTTGTGAGTATGTTACCTCCTTCCTCATCATGTTGTGAGTATGTTACTTCCTTCCTCATCATCATGTAACCCACAGATGCGTTCCGAGGTGCTAGTGGAGATGGCGCGGGGCGATGCACACTCTAAGCCCATCGAGGACCTGGTGAGCAGCGGCTGGCTATACCATGTGCACGACCTCTCCCTCAAGACACTCCGGGACAGAGAATATGCAGTGAGAAGTGCGCTGCCTCACGGTGAGTGGTGATGGTGGTGAATGAAGATGAATGTGGTAGTGGTGAATGAAGATGAATGTGGTAGTGGTGAATGAAGATGAATGTGGTAGTGGTGAATGAAGATGAATGTGGTAGTGGTGAATACTTGCTTCCAGAGGGTTGGTTGGCATGAGTTTATTTTGTGTTGTGTATCATTGGTTTCCTTGACGTATGGCGGAAAAACTCGATAAGAGCGGCGGCGGTGTCAGCGTTCCGTAGTTAGCTTTGGGCGGGACAGGGTGGGCGTGGGCATGGTTTTGTATACAGGTCATGGGCGGCCAAAGGGAGAGGAGGACAAGGCGGTGACGATGTGGGAGGATAGTGTGGAATGAGGTGAAGGAGTGGAAGGCGATACGAAGGTAGGGGAGGATAGTGAACTTAGTGGTCCGTGATGGAATGTATCACACCACAGTTTCCCCTCTCCACTCACCCCTCCTCTTCC
>JAXIVD010007373.1:2500-20319 GCA_036785275.1 Cancer borealis
CACACACACACACACACACACACACACACACACACACACACGCACACACATATACACACATTCCCTTCTTGCATGAGTCGTCTTCGCACTACACTGCACAGCTGACATTTTCCTATCGTGGCAAAATCGCTGTGAATACCTTTGTCCTGCACCTAAAGTCAAGTTGTCAGTAACTTCGTTAACGGAAGTGAAGCGTTGCAGTTTGAAGAATGAGGGAAATAATCCACTGCCGCTTGATATTTTAGGATGTAGTGGGCACGTCAAAATTTTCAATCAAGTTAAGTTGAGAGGTAGGGAAGAGGCGGAGTACTATGGAAAGTGGACATAAATAAAGTGTCTGACGAGTATATTGATGTCTTATAACGTATAAATCTAATATCACTGAGGTAAAGGCTGGTGGTCATCTCTCATTAACTTTGTGTGTGTTAGTTTGCGATTTACGTAACTAATAAGAGCGAGGTGCAGATAGAGTAGTTTAAAGATTACCATGCTCTTTAATAGTGACACTTAATTGATTTGCTCTTTTTATCTTCTCTCTCTTGAAAGTGAAGCTGAATATGAAAGTGAGTTAAATACTTTTCTGTATGTAGGATGAGTTGTATTCTTCGTATGTAGTATAACACTGGAAAAAAAATTAAAAGTGTGGTTAAGCTCCTTTCTTTGAGCGAGAGTAGAAGCGGGGGAGTGAAAGCTCAGGATTAGTATATTTTGTCATGATTTAAAACCCTTTCGCGGAGTATTTGAGTTTTTGTTTACGTAAAAACTCGAGACGTTCAGCTTCAACGCTAAATTCTCATGTACATTGCATTACATTTTCTGGTATACTAAAAGAAGTCTAGGAAAGAATGACAGAAGAAATGAAAAAATATACACACGTTTAAATACATATCTAAATTTATAAATGCAGAACAAATTTAATAAAGAAGAAAATGGATTAGTAGATACGAATAAATAATCAAGTTTTATTATTTAATTTTGCTGAACACTACTCACTGTGCGAGATTTAAAAGAACTTCCAAGCATTTTATGGGATTCTTAATTCCAAGAAATGAAAATTGAAATCAACCAAAAAAAAAAAAAATGTAATTTAATTCTTTGTGTTTGTGTGTGTATAGTTGTTGGTCTTGATCGTGGCACAAGAACCGGGGAACGTAAAACATATATGTAATTTGCTTCTATTTCCTTACTCTTCTGTTACATTTTCTAAACATTTATATCAACTTTATGACATCCTGGCACGCACTAACACAGGCTTTTCAATTTTCAACTATCCACAGCATTGAGGAAGATGTCAATTTTATGAGGATGAAATATTTTGGTGCTAAAAATTGTGGCCCACACATATTATGATGTAAGACTCGGCCGGTCGGTGCTTAGCGGAAGACAACACCACGTGCATCACCTCTCGCCATAAACTTCACCTCCAACAATACCCTAATCATCGTTCTGGTAAGCCTGGTCCTGTGGTATTGCCAGTAGGGTGATGAGAGGGACGACGTGCGTGGAAGAGAACGGAAAGGAGAGGGGTCAAGGATGAATGGTGGCAGGCGAGGGAAAACGTGTAAGGTGTGGCCAGTACGAAGGGGAAGGTGAGAGGTATTAGGCGAGAGGGTGAAAGACGGTAGGTGAGTGAGGCTGAGAGCGAGGGGCAGTTAGTTAGTGGCGGCGGATGAGTGAAGGCGATCGAGGGGCGGCGTGAGAAAGGAGATGGATGAAAGGCGGTGCGGCGAACGGGCGCACATCTTTCTGTCCAACTTCTCTTATAAGAAAATAAACAGATTTGAGACCAATAAATGCAGAATCTCACTAAATTATCATATATGCTACTTTTGATATATACATATGTATAACAATAAAATTTTCTTGTTGGAATTCCTGAACTAAAAAATGGCAAGCAAGATAAGGTTCATGATTTATTTACTTAGGCATCTATTGACCGCCGTGTCCATGTTCGCTGGTAGGCCAGTATTGCATCCAAGGCCTGGACTGTACTGGCAGAAACAGATGTGTCCTTTTATACCTGATATAAATCAGAGCTGGTCACCGTGATGCTCTTTTCATAAAGCGACAATGAAACCTGCTGCGGGAAACGAGTACCAAGCCAGGGAGTTTGGAAGATTTTAGTTTTTGCCGCAGCATTGTGTGTGTGTGTGTGTGTGTGTGTGTGTGTGTGTGTGTGTGTGTGTGTGTGTGTGTGTGTGTGTGTGTGTGTGTGTGTTAATATATAAATATAAATATATATATATATATATATATATATATATATATATATATATATATATATATATATATATATATATATATATATATATATATATTAATATATATATATATATATATGTTACTTGTAGAAAATAATATCATACCATCAATGTTCCACATGCATATGCTCCTTTCGACTTACTTTTGGTGTTAATTGCACTTTTAAAATTAGTCACTGCGGCCGTTGCTTTTAGTGTGAGCCGGGAGAGAGGAAGTAAGTGATGAAGGTGAGAAGCAGTGCGCCACCAATGTGGGTAAAGAAACAATGCTAGAGAACAAAAACAAAAAAAAGAGAGAGAGAGAGAGAGAGAGAGAGAGAGAGAGAGAGAGAGAGAGAGAGAGAGAGAGAGAGAGAGAGAGAGAGAGAGAGAGAGAGAGAGAGAGAGAGAGAGAGAGAGAGAGAGAGAGAGAGAGAGAGAGAGAGAGAGAGAGAGAGCGAGAGAGAGAGAGATGGAATAACTTAGTGGTACCAACACACGGACACGAAATGAAAGTCAAATGTTTAGAATGCACGCAGTGGAATTGTTAGAGAGAGGTGGTTGAGGAGTAAACAGAATGGAAGGAGTGAGTAATGAAAGTGCATCAGAAAGTCTGGACATGTCAGTCTAATGCGTGACATGGAATGAAAATTGAAGTGGTGGGAGTGTTCAAATAGAGGATCCTGAGATGATTTAGTCATATATGTAGAATACACGATGAAATTATTAAGCTAGATGGCGTAGGTATAGATATATATGTGGTAAACATTCTTTATATAAGGGAAAACAAAGTATATACAAAAAGAAAATTATTATGAAATTAAAATAGATGATGAGGTAATAGAATGAGTTAAGAAAAAAATTTACTTATGACAAAATTTGTGCATGTCCAGGTCATGAAAAAAAGAAAAATAATAATGACGGGATGGAGTGTTTTTAACAACACAACGTTGAGAAAAGTAATCTTCCATTACCAGTGAAGAGAAAGACATAATTAGTGCATTTTACAAGTTCTAACATATGGAGTCTTACGAAAGCTCTGGAACGAAAACTTCAAAGTACCCAAAGATTGTTAGAATAATAAAATGGCAACCCAGGGAAGGTAAGAGAAGGCAGAACAGACGAAGAGCTAGATGTAGAGGTGACATAGAAAGCTATACTGGAGTAACCTGGAATAGACAGGCAGCTCATAGAGACGAGTGGAGAAGGTTGGCGGAGGCCTTTGTTCTGCAGTGGATTCATAGGGACTGTTGATGATAATGATATAAATATGTGTGTGTGTGTGTGTGTGTGTGTGTGTGTGTGTGTGTGTGTGTGTGTGTGTGTGTGTGTGTGTGTGTGTGTGTGTGTGTGTGTGAGTGTGTGTGTGTGTGTGTGTGTGTATGTGTGTGTGTGTGTGTGTGTGTGTGTGTGTGTGTGTGTGTGTGTGTGTGTGTGTGTGTGTGTGTGTGTGTGTGTGCGTGTGTGTGTGCGTGTGCGTGTGCGTGTGTGTGTGTGTGTGTGTGTGTGTGTGTGTGTGTGTGTGTGTGTGTGTGTGTGTGTGCGTGTGTGTGTGTGTGTGCGTGTGTGTGTGTTGTGTGTGTGTGTGTGTGTGTGTGTGTGTGTGTGTGTGTGTAAATAAGTGTGTCATAATATTTTGCAAAATACAAAATAAAAATATTCCGGCCAAACTTAATCCCAAGGAAGCCAGGCATAATACAACATGAATTTGTGTCCAGCAAGCAATCAGTTCTGCATCGAGGGTTGAATTCTGGAATCAAACTTTTGCATCAGTGTCAGTGTTCTTACTTCAGCCATTTATTGACATTTCATATTATGGAAGGAAATCTGACAAAATTATTTCCCTCCGCAAAAAATATATATTGTAAGGTTTACTTATAGAAAAAAGTTAAATGAAAATTTCACATGCAATATACTGATTCTAGTTTAAGAATCACAATACTGCATAATACACAACTTTTGAAGTACAGACGTAGATGAAACTTAGCATTGAAATAGCTCTTGTGAATCTGAAACAGCAAATGACTCCCAAGTAGATGATAGACGCAGTATTTCAAGTTTAAACTACGTCAGCGCATACACCTTCCTCTCCCTCGAGACGACACTATATGGCTAGATATGATTGATCACAACTTCAGTAAGGCGTCTGATAACCAATAGAAACGTCATTACAGTTCCCATTATGAGGTGTTTTCATATATACCGCCACAACCCCCCCCCGATGGACTTTGTGTACTACATCAACAAAAACCTCCATTTAATATATATACTTTAGTGCAAGATAGGAACATAGGAGGCCACACCCTATGGTAGACATTGACTATTAATGCCAACTGTAATATTTGTTAAGCTCCCGTGTATCGCCCCATTTTACTTATCAATACTCGATGACTATTTCGTATTGAAGTGACACCCATGCATCGAGAGTATCTTCTAATTGAACAAATAGACTTCCTCACATACTTGCACCTCCCTTCCCTGCGATCCCCCCAACGATGGATCACTGAAAAGAAAAACACTTCCAGGACTTTTTTTTTTTTACGAGATAATTGTTTCATTTCTACATAGTACGCCTTCGCCTCGTAGCCCCGGAGACTAATCCTGACACTAGGAACTCCCATTTACTTCCTTCTTCCTCTCTCCTCCCCTCCTCGTCACCACTCTCAGCGTCCTCAACCCATCTCTATCTCTTAATGGACAGATCCGTGCTCCACTTAAGGTAGTGTGCAAAGTCTCTCTCTCTCTCTCTCTCTCTCTCTCTCTCTATCTCTCTCTCTCTCTCTCTCTCTCTCTCTCTCTCTCTCTCTCTCTCTCTCTCTCTCTCTCTCTCTCTCTCTCCCTCTCTCTCTCTCTCTCTCTCTCAGTAATTACTTAGCTCTACCTATTCAGCTTCGTGATTCCGTTGCTCAGTTATAATTACAACGCAGTAGCCAGTGAATGAGTGACTTTCGCCGAGACGAAATTAACATCTTCCATTCTCGTAACAGGGTAAGAGAATAAATTGGTTCTCTCTCTCTCTCTCTCTCTCTCTCTCTCTCTCTCTCTCTCTCTCTCTCTCTCTCTCTCTCTCTCTCTCTCTCTCTCTCTCTCTCTCTCTCTCTCTCTCTCTCTCTCTCTCTCTCTCTCTCTCTCACACACGATACAAATTACATTATAATACACATGCCTACATCCACAAGAACGTGATGGTTCTTGAAATATTTAGAATGTTCATATGCTAGTATTATTTGGATCTATGCTACTTATAAATATGAATAGTGACTGCCACTTTGAATTTATCTTTTAAGGGCAGTCAATTTTTCGCTCGTAGGTCTTCTTCCATCAGTACACATGGCAACAGAACGTGTGAAGTGGAAGGAGATGGAAAGTGGATGGTCTGCCTCCGCACACCTGCATCATTAAAGAGGAGGCTCTCTCTCAGGTCCAAGTTAGTGGCATCGTGTCTTCCTCTCCTTACAGAATCCCGCCGCTGCCTCCCGCTATGTACTATTTTACGGTGAATTTTCCTGGAACGAGTTTCTGATTCCCTAATGACAGGACATGTTGCCTGAAAAATTGACTGGCCATTTTCTGATTCTCGATAGTTTGTATACACGCCACCACAAAAAATGAAAAAGATAAAAAACAGAAAAAATAAATAACCTACCCCTCCACACACACTTGAGTTTTGCAGATAATCCGTCAGTAAATAATTTATTTTCCGTATATCATTTATTCTGCACAGGATACGTCATTGACAGAACTTGTGCACTAGTTTTTCCAGTTTATTTTCATTCCAATTTTATATGTCTATACTTTTCTTTTGCACTTACAGTTTACCTTTTTTGTAGTTATACACATATTTTTTGTACCAGCCAGATCATATTCTCTTTGCAACAAATGATTTTTGATTTAGTTTTTTATATTTCACTTTGGTATTCTACATCTTTTGCATCCTAATGACGAACAACAACGTAATAATTTCTTCACAATAATAACACCAATTACGACACCATTCTTTACTCAAACTGCCATAACTATAAGGAATCCGTGACATCTCCAGCTGCAGGAACTCTTTGAATACAGTGTGCCAAGTAGTATAAGCATTAAGTAAGTCCAGTCGACAATAGGTTATGCTGTTTCATACTTTTTCACATTCATGTACTTCGACCTGAGTATTTTTTTTTAAAATTTACATTGTAAGCAAACTTAACAGTACAATGGGTATACTTAACGATATGAGTAACTATAAGATCTATAGTAACGGAAATACTTGTAAACTGAAAAGAGCTAAACGTTATAACCAGTATAGCTCTCTGGGCTGAGGCAAATCGACACACTAGATAGGTTGGGGAAGTTCTGTAGGATAGATGTTCAGTTTTATGTTCTGCAACGAAGCCGTATTCTATGGATTGATTGACACACACACACACACACACACACACACACACACACACACACACACACACACACACACACACACACACACACACACACACACACACACACACACACGCACGCACGCACGCACACACACACACACACACACATACACACACACACACACACACACACACACACACACACACACACACACACACACACACACACACACACACACACACACACACACACACACACACACACACACACACACACACACACACACACACACACACACACACACACACACACACACACACACACACACACACACACACACACACACACACACACACACACACACACAGTATATATAGGGATCAGAGAGGATTGAATCATTGAATCTTGTGATCCTCTCGCCATTCCTATGTTTATGTATTTTCACTTCACGAATAATATAGGTTTTTATATGTATATTCATTATATTATGAATAATAAGTAGAGCAGCGCCTCACATAAGCCTGGCGCTTTAACCTCTCTCTCTCTTCTTTTCACGGCCAGTCCCTTTGCTCTTACACGTCAGTACATTGTAGTGATAAAGATCCGTGTTTCATACGCGAAACATAGTAGGCCTTTCGCTGCTGGTAGGGGTGCACAGTGGCCGGCAGAATTATGACTGCCTTACACATGAGAGGGGAGAGTGAAAAGAGGGAAACCTTTTAGTGTGTGGCCACAGCGGACGTGGCAGACGGAGAGGTAGCGTCAAGTATTGCAAGGCCAAGTTAGCCTTAATGCAATGTTTGTCCAAACGGGAAGCCTTAACTTCGTGCATGTAAACTAGATGACACACGTGAAGAGAAAACTTCAGATAATTTGAATATAAAAAGAATGAGTATCATGTATACTATTAATTTCCGTTACATGACAATACACTTCATAAGCACATATTTACTAGCCGATATAATTTAGAGTTCTATATTTGACTTGCCAATGCCACACACAGCAAAAGCACAATTAAAAAAAATATCATTACGATGGCGCTTGACTGCACTCGATACTCTGCAACCTACATCAGCTGTGGACTGATTAGTGGGAAGGTAAGTGGACCGAAAAATCAATGCGTATTTAAAATTATTACATTATTTACTGTGTTAACATTGGGTGACCCTCATTTCAAACATCGCATGCCGTGTGGCGTCCAGTGTGATCGTACTCCAAAAGGATCTTAACCTCTTGACCGATTCTCAACTAATCTAATTGCTTTTCACTTTTCAGATCCATTGGTCATTGCTGTAAATACACATTGGATATAAATCTTGTAAATGGTTTCTATATTACACTGATGTGTCACCATATTTCATTTTCCTGATCATATATTATTTAGTTTGATTTCTTAGCTAAAGCAGTTACATCAATCAACAGATACATTTTTTTATTAGTCTTTAAATGACGCTGTTTTACGGATTATCATTATGAATATCTATTTTTCTTGTTTCTGTTACATGATGGCTGAATGTCACTGTGAGCCGCGGGAATATTGATGAAACACGGTGTTCAGGTCTGGACGACATACTGTGGATACCCGTCCGTGCTGAGGTGAGGTTGACGCTTGTACCTGTGTTACTTCATTGTTAGTTCAAGTTCCTCCCCTCGAGTACATGAACGTCCACTCTCCAACACCCACATGTTTTTTTTTTCTCCGCCCCTTTTCTTACTGTTTCGATGTTGTGTTGTTGGGTTTGTGATGTTGAAGATTACAAGTGTTGGAACAAGTGCTGCTGTTACTGTTGTTTCTGCTACAGCACACAAGTACAGTTCAGTCCTCTAAATTTTAAAGTATCTGGTATAGACGAAATCAATTCAAAATTTTTTCACTCGTCAACACAGACATTGTACTTATTGCATATTAAGATTAAAGTCACCTCTTTTCTTTTCTTTTTCACCTTAGCAGTGTTCGTAGAATTCATCACGCATGTGAGATTCTTCATCAATCTTAACGGGAATATACAATTATATAAAGTACGACAACATCCTACTCTACAGCGGCTTTACACCTTTTTCTTGCATCCACACCCCCAGGTTACAATTCACTTAGCTTAATCATATTTACGATCCATTCACACCAAAAAGGATCACTAAGGTAAGGTAAGCAAGGTAAGGTAAGCTGCACCCTCGTAATATTTAGTATCTGTGTTCTATTTGATGACTTCATTTTGTGTCTCAGTAATACTAGAGAACAATGGCAGCCTCATCCCCTTTATATCTCTCTCTCTCTCTCTCTCTCTCTCTCTCTCTCTCTCTCTCTCTCTCTCTCTCTCTCTCTCTCTCTCTCTCTCTCTCTCTCTCTCTCTCTCTCTCTCTCTCTCTCTCTCTCTCTCTCTCTCTCTCTCTTATATCCACGCTTTACTTCTGCAACATTCACTCGAACTCGCGGCCTTGACCTTGATCCAAATTTATTTATATTAAAACGCCTTGGAAGCTACACTAACCATCACCCCCGGCCGCCCCCGCCCTCCCCCCATTTTTATGGAGTTAGCAGAAACTCTTTATTTATCTGCTACTTGAAAAACGAAAGTTAAGTGTCTTTCTCTTAAATGCTGTTTTGTAGTCTTTGTAATGTCTATCTTAAGTATAAAAAAAACAATCAAAGAAAATATGAATAATAATAAAAATAGTAATAATAACAATGTAGTTCACTTATATAATAATACCTGATAGACGCCTTGAAATGAGCTTCATTCATTTTTTTAAAAGATAGAAATGACAATAATTCGTCACTATTCATGTTTTTCTTTCCAATTACGTTTATTTCCCTTGTTACTAATGTCCTTTACTGTGACTAACGAACTCGACGTGTGGCACTGCACTCTGGCACGAACATATGTAGTTGTGGATGAAATGATATTCAACACAAGTCAAATACCATTTTTCAAAGTACAAGAGTTCAAATGCATATTCACGAGGTGATTATTCCTTTATGAAAATATAAAATATCTTCCCTACCAAAGAAAACTATACACGTGTTACGGGGACTACGTATAATATATACATCCACCAGAAAAGGTAAAAAAGAATGTGTACACTATTTCATATCTTTGCTGCGTCTATTAGTGTTCTTGCTGTACAATGACTGACAAGGAATTAAGTCTAGTACAGGAGTCGAGAGCGAAAATCCTACCCAGGTTTTCATTCGTCCTTTTAAATAGTTCTTGAACCTGTATCTTATGAAATGTTGGGATGGTAAACTGTGGTGGCTTTGATGTCACATTAATCTTATTCCTGAGTAAGGGATCTTTACCGACTACAGCTGGGTGGCAGAAAGGAACACCGCAGCAGAACGAAGTTACATCCCTTAGCTTTGCCTTCCCTTTAATAGCTTAGATGCAAGGTGCGCCGCGAGCTGTAATTATCGATCGTTGTGTAAAAGGTTAGCGCAGTCTCCACAGTGAGATGGAATCCGATTCTAGGGTCTGGGAGAAAATTGAAGCATTTGAAAATACAGACATTGTGCCAGGAAACGGCATAAACATGTTTGGGTATTGCGTTAATTGAAAACAGGGAGAGGAAGGTACAAAGAATAGGCAATGGATGTATTTTTTTAGACGCATAATCAAATTCTCGAAACCACTCCTTGAAAATTAATTCCACACACACACACACACACACACACACACACACACGCACACACACACACACACACACACACACACGCACACGCACACGCACACACACACACACACACACACACACACACACACACACACACACACACACACACACACCTGTAATCGTGGCTGCCGACATTACACTTACCTTGCGGAGGAGTCATTGCTTCTCTTCCCTTACGTCCCTGCCGAGCTGCGACGTGTTTGATCAGGGTGAGAGGCGGTGAGTGAGCGTGGCTGACTGCTGCAAAAGGTACGGGAAAGGAAGCAAATTAAGTCTGGAATCTACAGATAAAGAAAGTACAATAAGTCCTATTGTATTCAAGAAAACCATTACAATTACGACCCATACAATCAGGTCTACTATATAATATAGAGGAAAACTTATTAATAAATGCATTGATATATAAAGGAATAGGTAAATAATTACAAATGAGTATAAAATGACGTACCTATATAAATAATCAGCAAATTGAAATAGTAAATAAGATTAACCTAAGAACTATATCCATAACCTTTCCAACATTCTATGAAACACACACACACACACACACACACACACACACACACACACACACACACACACACACACACACACACACACACACACACACACACACACACACACACACACACACACACACACACACACACACACACACACACACACACACACACACACACACACACACACACACACACACACACACACACACACACACACACACACACACACACACACACACACACACACACACACACACACACACACACACACACAGAAAAGCTCTATAAACGCTAAGTGCCGCCAGCATCACGCAGCTAAGAACAGTAAGACGCCGTGGCTTAAGCTCAGTATCAGTGGGCCATCATCCAATTGCAGCTGAACACAAACCACATCAATAGTGGGGCGACGCACGACCCCAGAGCAAAGGGAGAAGCTGGAGGATAGCGATGGGGAGGGGAGACGAGTGCAGGAGAGGAATGAAAGGATGGGGATGAAAAGTGGAAAGGAGGGAAGGGGTTGGGAGAGAAAAAAAGAAAACCCACAATGGCTGACAAAGAGGTCACTGGCCGGAGTGGGTTATGGGAAGCCCACTTGACTCGCACAGTCGCCGATAGAAGAAGAAGTACACTTGAAAAACAATAATATTTTTCCACTTCAGTGACCTAAAATATTAAACAACACACTGAGTGTATGTGTGTCATGTCTGTTTGCCTGTTTATGTATTTTCATGTTAGTGACTTCCTAAGTAGACTTCCAGGAAACTAATTGCTAGACCGTCAACACTTAGCATAATTAAGCTACTTGTACATTCACTCGCTTGTCGACGGAGCAAAAATTACCGTACCGTGTTATTTTCTCTCCTTCTTTTCTTGGCTAAATACAACTGCTGCACTGACTCCATGTCAATAATTTCTTATGATTGACAATATTTGTGACTAGCGCAAATCCATCCACTACGGGTACACACCAAGCCTGGAGTAATTGGGAGTAATGTCGGCAGGAAGAGCATCAGGCTGTAAAACTCTTCAGCCAAAACTATGAGGACAGCTACGCCAAAATATAAAAATGAGAAAATCTTGTCGACGAAAAAGGTTTATGACTAACCCTGATTCAACTTACACTCCAATACGTATGCAACAACTAAGTTACCGAAGAAGTGCTTATGTTTAGCTTCTTTATGGGTGCAAAGGTTGATCCTTCTAATCCCTCACTGCACAGCGTCACCAGAGTCCAGACGCAATCGCAGTTTTGAGTCGAATTGTCTTGAGCTGCATTAGAAAGGCGGCGGGGTGAGCGAAGCGGCCATTTCCCTGATATACGGCCGGAGCGGAGCTGGGAGTCAGGAGGAACAGGATAATTTTCTCTTTCTCGGGGATATACTGACACTTAGCTTAATGAAGGTGGTTCCTGAGGGAGCCCTTCAGGTAATAGATTCAGCAGCGTCCATCCATTGCCTGGTTGGACATATAGCTCTTGCTTGACCGCAATGAGGTTCTTTGTACATATTCTTTTTTCTCATTTAAAGAAAACTCCACTGGATATGATGCAGTAATGCGTTTTTCAACAAAGATCTTGATAGTTCCTACATATTGCAATACATACCAATGCTTCTAAATAATTAATATAATCAAATGTCCATATTTGGGTTTACATTTGCTTTATAGAAAAATAAATCCAACTTCAAGACTCATTACATCGCGTTCCTCCCCACTGTCTCCTTTATCTGACAAAGGTTTATCTTAGCTTTGGTCTACATGACAATCAAACAGTGAAAGGGTTAACTATTCTAATTCATACCGAAAAAAATAGTATTACAGTCATCTTCAATCACCTTCACCTGTATTCCTCAGAGAAGAGCAAGTCTGTGAGAAACAAAAACCTACTACATGGCGCTGATAAAAGTCTCACAGTAGAACCGATAGAATGTTTCGTAGTTTTGACCACCAGATGTTTCTCAGCAATGAATTAGAAATCATTAAGTTAGTCCCACCACGTTTACAAATCATAACGCAAGGCTGCTGAAAGTAATGAGGATGGCAAGATGATTTATATTAAATTTCATATTGAAATAATTTTTTTGTTTCCTTACCGTTACTATGAAAATTTCTATGTCATTTTCCATCTTGCTTCCTTATATGTAGATTTGGTAGTGTAGTTGATGTAGTTGCAGGAAACAGCACCGTAAGGACAAGCAGACTAGTTGGTGTTTGCTGTTTCCTTTGCTATATATTCCACCTCCTCTTCCTCTTCCTTCTTTTTTCCTCCTCTTCCTTCTTCTATTCATCGTGGTTCTCTGCAAGTAACAATAAATACAACTGAATGGTGATGACATGACAACATTTTAAAAGTTATGCAAATCGAGGACAAAGTGGACAGTCAGTGGTCATAAATTTTAAGTAATCACCATCTGGAGAAAAATTTATCCTCAAATTCGTCGCTGGCGTCTTGATATATAAAGGGACATTGGTTGGTTAATGATGCTACATTATTATTTTTTTCTTCACAGTCTGATAACAGTTTCCTTATAGACTGCTTTTATACATTTTTTTTTTACTTCATTCAGTCTTAAGCCGCTGTTCTTCTTTCCTCTTGTTCTTATTTTTCTTTTTGTTTTTCTATCATTCCTCTTGCTCTTCCTCTTCCGCCTCCTCCTCCTCCTCCTCCTCTTCCTCTTCCTCTTCCTCCTCCTCCTCCTCCTCCTCCTCCTCCTCCTCCTCCTCCTCCTCCTCCTCCTCCTCCTCCTCCTCAAGAAGATTCAACAACTTTTTGGTTATGCATATTCATTCGAAATAAATATTTTACATTTTCTGTCAAGGCCATGATAGTATCAAAGGTCTTAGATATTTTTCTTTAGGAGCACAGCGAGGTAACGAAAAATGAGAAGAATTTACACTTTTCTCAGTACGAAAGACTCGAAGCAACAGGAAGGCGGAGGCTTTGCGTATGGAATGAATGATTTTGCTACTTGCACTCAGCTAAATGAAACTTAGTATACTCAAAATTCGTCAAAACACAATTAATTGACAAGTAACTTTCTTAATTGAGGTGGACATTATATTTCTTTGTATTGTGTATGTAAGAAAAATAATAGGGATAAAATGTTAAGAAAAGTAACCAACAAACAATAGATAACGTTTTCAAGATCTTTAGCTTAGAAGTTTGGAATATATCTTGGCATAAACAGACAAAAATGCAGACATATAGACTGAAAAAACACAAACTGGTAACCGATACACAGACAAACAGGTAACCAGACACAAACATAAGAAATAGAGGTAACATAAATATAAACATAAAGCTACATAGATGCGTAAATAAACTGACATAAATATAAGACAGACACACCTGCATGTTGTGGAAGATTAAAAGTCATATTGGTTGGAAATTGCCAGATTGTTTATGTTAGATTCAACTTTACCTTTCCTCTCCCTTCCCTGATGCAACCGTTCCTCTTCTCCCCTTCTTCCCCTCTCCCCTTAACCCCTCATTCGTAATGGACGCTGCCTTCACCTTCTGCAGTAATCACTCACTTAACTTAGTGAAATACGTTTTTCAATGCTTCTTTGGAGGACGAAAAGTGAGCAACTCAATTATAACTTTACGGACTTTTTATTCTTTTCACGACAAAAATGTGTTTAGTTTGAGTGTCGTATAAACCACAGAGCTGTGAGAGATTGTGTCTGGTGGTTCTAATATAATGATATCTTATCGTAATATGTTATTCCGATAACTTAAAGACTTTCGTATGTATTGCGATAAAAATGTTTACTAGAGTGTGTGTGTGTGTGTGTGTGTGTGTGTGTGTGTGTGTGTGTGTGTGTGTGTGTGTGTGTGTGTGTGTGTGTGTGTGTGTGTGTGTGTGTGTGTGTGTGTGTGTGTGTGTGTGTGTGTGTGTGTGTTACAAGGAGAATACAGATATAACAATTACGAGAATGTGTATCAAATTTTGTGGGATGTGGGGGATCTGAACGCAATTGATAACTTCAGCTCAAAAACATTCTAGTAACAAAAAGTAGCAGCATTTGTAGTTTTAATCGACGATCACTATTTTATGGTGTGTGTGTGTGTGTGTGTGTGTGTGTGTGTGTGTGTGTGTGTGTGTGTGTGTGTGTGTGTGTGTGTGTGTGTGTGTGTGTGTGTGTGTGTGTGTGTGTGTGTGTGTGTGTGTGTGTGTGTGTGTGTGTGTGTGTGTGTGTGTGTGTGTGTGTGTGTGTGTGTGTGTGTGTGTGTGTGTGTGTGTGTATGTCCCAATAACCAAAACAGCAAAACTAACCACGTGTAACTATGCGAGGGAGGGCTCTTGTTTGAGTCTGGGATGAAAACTTTCCCCTACCAATCCACCGAAAAAAACAGAGGTCCGTTTATGATTTACATGCCTCCTCGCACGTACCCTGCATCCTCACTATGCATGACCCTTCACAGGCGAGGCTAGTGAAGATTGAGCCGCATGCAGGTATTACACTGCTCCTCTTTGATACAAGTAATTTCTATTAACCTTTTCAATAACATTTCTCGAACAGGACAAAAAAATGTAATTCATACGGGCTTCATGCTTGTGATGTATAAATTATATTACAGATAAGAAATATATGAACGTTGAAAGAACAGTTTTCGCACTAGAATTCTATTTTCATACACAATACTCAATTATCAATCTCCTAATCTACATATTCTTTGCTGTTGAAATTTAACACTATAAGGTGATAAACAAAATATTGTTTTTGCTAATGATGCAAAATGACTTAAATATTTCTTGAATTATTCTAAATAATGCTGCCGGGAAACTGTACAATACGTTTCCCGGACCTGATACATCCTCCTTGATGACTTGATGCTCACTATACCCGTTTGTTTAGTACAGTTTGTTTTGTACAGTAAATACTTCTGGAAGAGACGTCGACTGATGAAATCCTTGATATATTTGCTTAACATGGAATAGAAATCACGAACAGTGTTGTTTGAAGTTTTTATCTTCATTGTACACATACGTAGATAACATTCTTCAATACTTCCTAAATACAACAAATCAATGCATGTTGCTGTTTCATAATATGATTATGAATCATACAATTGCACCAAACTCTCTTCATTATAACAATTTGCATCGTAGAAAATGTTTTTTTAGTTTAAAGGAAACATTTTCCAGCATGAGAGCACTCAACTTAACTTGGTTCCGGAGAGAATAAAGTCCATTAATTTCATGTAGAATCTCTTGACGGGGCTCACACACACATACACATACACACACACACACACCCACACCCACACACACACACACACACACACACACACACACACACACACACATACACACACACACACACACACACACACACACACACACATACACACGCGCGCGCGCGCGCACACACACACACACACACACACACACACACACACACACACACACACACACACACACACACACACACACACACACACACACACACACACACACACACACACACACACACACACACACACACACACACACACACACACACACACACACACACACACACACACACACACACACACACACACACACACATGGAATAACGAGTCTAAGTGTATGTATCGTCACAATTGCTACATGACTGGCTTTGTTTATATTTATATATGGAACAAGTTACAATGGAAGTTATGCACAAAAGATTATCTGCTTCGTATAGTATTTATGGTTAATATGTCATATATGTTTACATGTTTATAAAATTTCCTAGACAGTTAAACCCAGCATCTTAGTATTGCTCAAATGATAAGAACATTGTATACTAACAGTCAAAGGTGTATTATATTTGCCACATTTGTCATAAATATATCTTACTGCAAAGAAAAGTATACGAAAACATGACCAGCTTGTTTATTTGGAATCAGAAATACATCACCACTCTGGTTCCAGTATTGACGTAGTGTGCTTATAGACATCACCACACACACAAGACTCGTCATTTTCCAGCAACGATCGATCATCAGACAATGCAGTCCACAAAAAAAAGTGTGACACGTTCCAGGGATGAGAGTGTTAAAAATCTTCGTACAAAACAAGTCTTCGTGGAATGCAGTCTTTGCAACGAGAAACGCTTGAAATGGTAATCGTTAGAAGAGCCTTACGGTGTAGAGATTAACACACACCCATGTGAAAGCTTCTTTACAATAAACAAAAAGGTATAATAAGCAGTTATCTCTTGTAAATATATCGAATAAAACTGAATTGGTTCTTAGTCATCACAACTTGAAGTATTAGATTAATTGTACATGTTATAGCTGCTGACGAAATTAACCAAATCCCGTCTGCTAGAGAGTATGTAGGGTGTATATATACTACCGCTCATGTTATGAAATGTAACCAAATTTCATTAAATCTAGCAGCACGACATCGCTCGTGCTCAGAAGGGGAACACACCGCTTGGTTATCTCCATACGTAAACTCATTGAACACAGCGGGAGGTTGTGTGTGATTGCAGTAACAAAGAATTACACTATTTTTTTCATTATCATTATCATCCCGAAAACAGGAATACAAAGAAAAAAATACAAATCGAAAAAATCCTGATATGTATACAAAAAATATCAGTATTGTGGGAACGATATATGAAATAATTGTTTATTTGATACTTATGGAGAGCTTTATGTACAATAACATGCTTAAAGGTAATGATAAAGATAAAGGTAAATGTAAAGGTAACAGGTGATCTGCTGCAGAACACTGAAGGGACGTGGAAATTCTGGCGCCATTGCAGTTACGGTTATGTGTTTATGACAATGACGCTGTGAAGGATTATTTTTATATTAAATCATAATCATTAAGAAAAAATGATAAGTGTATTCTTTGTTTATTAATTTCTATATAACATTCAGTAACTAAGTCCACCTGATTCTACGATTGTTCTAATTAAAAAAAAATCAAGGCATCAGATCCATAAAAGAGTCTCGACTCAATTGACCTCGGCTTGTAAATATATAAATATTGTATATTGTAATGTATATTATGTTAAGCCCAATAAACCATCAATCATCAATCTCTGTCTGTCTGTCTGTCTG